>JZKD02S1372601.1:272020-289160 GCA_000966675.3 Picea glauca
TGTGGGACAAGTCGCATATCAGTTAGCTCTACCCAGTCAGTCGAAGCTACATCCTGTTTTTCATGTTTCATGCTTGAAGAAGATGATTGGAACCAGGTGCCAAATTCAAACCAACCTTCCAGAGTTAGTTGAAGAAGGATCCATTTGGCTACAACTAGAAGCAGTTTTGGACCAATGGGAGCGTCGCCTGTGTCAGAGAACCATCAAGGAAGTGCTAGTATAGTGGAAAGATATGACTCCAGTCGATGCCACTTGGGAATCAGCTACCATTCTGCAACAGTTTCCACATCTCAAGCCTTGAGGACAAGGTTGTTTTTAAGGGACAGACATGTTAAGTTCCTAACCCGCACATAGGTAGATCAATGTATTCGGATGTAATAAAGGTCAATATTAATAATACCTTTCAATAAAATAGAATAAGGCGGATGTAAGAAGACCTAATAGAAGCTTTCGCTTCTAGAAGGATCTTCCTCTATATGCTTCTTTTAATAGACATATTTAGTATAAATAAGGGTCAACGGTATGAAAACCCTAGCCTGGAGATTATTGTAATAGAGCGTTGCTCGACTGGAGGTTGCCCCCTCGAAGAGGCCTGTGAACATTGCTTTCTGAATCAAAGTTCTTTTCTATTGCTATTTTGTATCTCATTTCTATGTATTGTGAAGGTTATGCTGGATATTTTACTGTTATTCTACCATTTCTAGCATTTTATTTCTGTTTTGCATATTTTATATATATGGTATCTTGCATACACCTTTACAAGAACAATCCATTAGTGCTTCACCTCCCTCTCTAGGCCTCGACAACATGCCAGATCAGGAAGTCTCAGATCTCCATAGCTGGTGTTGGACAATCTCTGGGAGAAAACCACTTCCCAACAGACTCCTTCACCTAGAAAGAGCTTCTCATAGGCCTGACAACCTGCCTCAACCACGAGCCTAACCACCCGACTCTTCCACCAACTTCCACTTCAATTCCCGCAAGGTGAGGATAATAGCAACAACAATAGAAATTTGGTTAACTCACGGGTGATAGAAGCAACATGAAGTTGGGCATGGACATCCAAAAATGGCAACATACCACACTAAGACACAACACAGTTTAGGCCATATCCAGGATGTTTCTTCTTCACAATAAAACAACATAGCTCAGCTTCACAGTTTTCTATTTTCAGAGATGCCTGAGGTTATGTAATGGTCAATCCCAGAGCTCAACAGAATTCATGGAGGATGGGAAAATGGATAGAAAACAATCTTCCCATGAGGGTTTCCTTCACTTTACACGGGTATGTAGAGGCAAACGCATAGGAAAAATGGTTCAAATGCCCCAGATCCCCGTGAACTCAGGTGGAGGATGACATAATGAGGAGCGAATCCCCTCCACGACTGAATTCTGTAGATTTTAACTACATTTTCCTGGGACAACACATGTCGCCCATGCAGCTACATGCCCTCCATCAGCATGCGTTCCACTCCAGGAAATTAGGACAACACTCAGAATTGTCCACCTTAGCTTTAAATAAATAATAATAATAAATTATTATCCCTTTCTAGAGGTAAGCCCTTTAGATTAGCCTCTAGGCCCAACACTTAGCCTTTCTTTCCACCTTTCAGCCCCCATTTCATTACCCACTCTATGGAAGCTTAGTCCCCCATCACTCATTCATCATGGTCAGTCTGCACGCAACGATGTTCATATTTTCATTGACGTTCTACATAATTACATATACAAAAACACGTTCATGGCCTTAACACTTAGGCTCTCTAGCCTAATAAAATCATAAGCCTTACCATCTTATCAATACTCAGTTCACCAACCTACAAAACATGATTTACAATTCACAAACATGATTACAATAGGGCTCGTCCTTGGGGATATTACAATCCCCTCCCCTTATTTTCGCACTATCCTCAGTGCAAATTTCACACAACATCAACAAGATTTTCAAAATCTTCAATATGATGCAGGTATTCTGCCTGCATATCATCCTCATGCTCCCATGTCATGTCCTTAGAACCGTACTAGGTCAAATTGACCTTTACAATCCATATAGCTTGATTCTGGAGCTATTTGATTTTCATGTCCAATATGTGCACAGGATGCACTTGCAGGATACCTTCTTGCTCCACCTGAATCACATTCCAATCAATAACATGATTAGCATCAGGTATATATTTCTTAAGAAATGAAACATGAAACACATTATGTACAGTCATGGATGTAGGTAATGCAAGCATATATGCAACTGGCCCAATCCTTTCTAGGATTTCAAATGGCCCACGAATTCTAGCTGCCAACTTGGCACAGTTTCCCTTCTTCAGGGAACTCTATTAGCTTTTAATTTCAGGAAAATAGGATCACCCACTTCGAATTCTCTATGGGTTCTATTTTTTTCAGTATAACTTTTCTACCTATCTTGGGCAACTTTTAAATTCTGCTTAATTTTAAGCATTTGCTCTTCCATTTCCTTGAGCAACTCTGGCCCAATTACTGCCCTATCAGCTGGATTATCCCATCCTACTAGAGTATTGCACTTTCTTTCATAAAGCGCTTCAAATGGGCTCATCTTCAATGATGCTTTATACCCATTGTTGTAAGTGAATTCTACCAAGTGTAGGTAGTCTTCCCATTTTGATGGTTTGTCCATCACATACATTCTTAGTATGTCTTCTATCACTCTATTCACCCTCTCTGTCTATCCATCAGACTCAGGATGATAAGTTGTACTAAAGTTCAGATTCGTTCTGAATCCTTTGAACAATCCTTTCTAGAAATTCGAGGTGAATTTTGTGTCTCTGTCAGACACAATTGTTTTAGGAATTTCGTGCAATCGTGCCACTTCCTTCACAAAAATATCAACAAAATTTGTTTCCTTGTGAGTTGTTTTTAGTGGAATAAAATGGGCATCTTTTGTAACCTTTTCCACCACTACCATGATTGAATCATGCAACTTGCCTGTTCTAGGAAATCCCATAATAAAATCCATTGTCACCACTTCCCACTTCCATTCAGGAATGGGCAAAAGTTGCAGCAACCCTGTTGGGTGCCTGTGCTCAGCTTTAACCTTCTAGCATTCCATACATATGGTGATATATTCAGTGATCTCTTTCTTCATAACTGGCCAAAAGTAATGGCTCCTGACCGCTGCCACAGTCTTCTGATATCCATGGTGCCCAACATAAGTCACATTATGCATTTCTCTTAGAATAGAAGGTTTCAAACCCTGGACATTGGGTATATAAACTATGTTTTTGTACAGAAGTATTCCATCAGCTTCCAAGGTGTAATTTTCCTCTTTATGTGGTCTCTCACTCTGTTGCAGCTTTTCTACCAAGTCTATGTACTGCAAATCTACATTTACAGCTTCCAAAATTCTATCCTTAATATCAGTCCTATACATTGTAATGGCTGAAGCATGTAATTTGTGCACCTTTCTTCTATGTGCATCAGCCACCTTATTTTCCTTCCCTGTGATATGCTTGATATCAAAGTCATATTCACAAAGAAACTCAAACCACCTACTCTGCCTGGCATTCAATTTAGGTTGGTCAAAAAATTATTTTAGACCTTTGTGGTCTTTTCTCAATTCAATTCTCCTTCCCATGAGGTAATGTCTTCATTTTCTCAGAGTGTGAATGATTTCTGCCAACTCCAAATCATGAGTGGCATAATTATTTTCGTTCTCTTTAAGCTTCCTGGACTCATAACAGATTACGAATCCATTTTCACTGAGAACTCCTCCCAACCCTTCTTTACACGCATCTATGCACTCCACGAAATCCACATTTGGATCTACAATCCTCAATATTGGAGCGCTGGTTAACAACTGCTTCAATCGCTCGAAACTTTTCTCACACTCTTCAGTCCACTGAAACTTTTTCTCCTTCCTTTGCAAGGAAGTGATAGGGTGAGCTATCTTTGAGAAAGCTACGATAAAAATTTTGTAATAGTCTGCTAGACCCATAAAGGATATAACTTATGCCACATTCCTTGGCGCTGACCATTTTCTAGTGGCCTCAACCTTCTCAGGATTCACAACAATCCCTTCTTTTGAGATAATGTGCCCCAAGTAATGGATCTGCCTTTGATAAAATGAGCATTTGCTCAACTTGGCATACAGTTGGTGTTCTCTCAACACTTGCAGCACCATCCTCAGGTTTTTTTCATGCTCTTCCTCTGACCTAGAATACACCAGAATGTCATCGAGGAATACTATAACAAACTTGTCTAGATAGTCCCTGAATATGCCATTCATCAAGCACATAAAAATAGCAGGTGCATTCGAGAACCCAAATGGTACCACTATGAACTTGTAATGACCATACCTTGTTCTAAAGGTGGTCTTTCTGATGTATCCATCCTTTATTCTTACCTGGTGATATCCCGATCTGAGATCTATCTTCGAAAATATTTTCTCACCTTTCAACTGATCGAAAAGATCGTCAATCCTCAGTAGAGGATACTTTTTCTTGACTTTTACTTTGTCAACTGTCTGAAATCAATGCACAACCTCAACATCCCATCCTTCTTCTTCACGAACAGGACTGGGGAACCCCAAGGTGACATGCTTGGGTGAATGTACCCATTCTTTAGAAGGTCTTCAAGCTTCAATTGCAACTCTTTCAGCTCTGGAGTACTCATTCTATAAGGAGATTTCGACACTGGAGCTACTCCAGGCATCAAATTTATAGAGAAATTCATATCTCTCTTCGGAGGTAGTCTGGGTACTTCCTGAAATACATCTTCAAACTCCGTTAGTATCGCATGGTCTCCAATCTTTGAATATTCATCTCTAGATTCTTCCTTCACATGGGCTGCAAACAATTGATAGCCTTTCCTGTAGCACTTTTTTAGCTACATTGGTGAGATTTATCTAACAACCACAACTCTGGGAATTCCTTGGATTATTTTTTTATTCCCCTCCTGATCCAGGAAAGTAAATTCATTATTACGATAGTCCAGGAGGTCATGGTGTTGGTCCAACCAGTCCATCCCAATTAAACAGTCATAAGAGGCTAAAGGCAGAATATTCATTTCAGCCTTCATGCTCAATCCCTTCATGTCCATAGGACAGGACTTAACCAACTCAATGACTTTCCTCTTGGTTCCCTTATCCAACTTCACTAAACAAGACTTTTCATGCTTTCTTCTTGATAAATGAAAAATTTCCACCACCCTGGGATCTACATAACTATGGCTAACCCCTTAATCAATTAAAATAGTAAATGGTTGATTGTTAATCATACCTTCCACTTCAATCATGTGCTACTGAAATTCATCTTGCTTATTGTCCAAGGCCACATAGATCCTTGGAATTCTACTACCCATGTCCTCCATTGTTTCATCTTGTTGAACATTATGGACAACCCTTGCTTTGCCATTTTTATGGGGACAATCTATGTACTTGTGGCTCTCTTTACAGCCCCAACATTGAATGGGCATCTGTCTCGACCTTTGTTCCCCCACTTCGGCCATTCTCGGCTCTCTAAATGATGGATGTCCTTGAGGACTATTTCTAAAAATGGGAGGTTTGTTTCCCTTCTGCCTCTATTCTTTCTTAAACTTCTTCTGGTCATCCCAAGCCTTCTGAAAGGTAGGCTTTTCTCTTTGTTGTTCATATAATCATTTCTCTCTTCTTATTGTTTCTTCCATTGTCTTAGGATCATCATACTGAATCTTGTCACCAATGGGAGGTGGCAGTCCACTCAGATATCTCTGAATCTTGACAACCTCATCTTTGATGAATGGAACATACTTCAATAATTCCAAAAACCTTCGTTCATGTTCATCAATGGTCATGCTGCTCAGCTTGAGTTTGAAGAACTACTTCATCTTTCTGTCATAGTATATTTTAGTCAGGTATTTCCTCTCGAAATACCTCTTGAATTCTTTCCAAGTGATATCTTTATGTCTAATGTGTTGCACCTTCACAATTTGATCCCACCACATGGATGTTTTTCCTTTTAGTTCATACATCACAATTCTTCCTTCTGCATGAGACGAATAATTATGCAGTTGGAAATATTTCCTCATGCCAAGCAACCATGTTTCAGCATCTAGCTCCTTCTTATGTTCTCCATCAAACGTAGGAGGCTTAATCTTGTTCATCTCCCCTTTCAATTCATCCACTCCAGATACTCGGTGTTTTCTAGTAGGGGATGGGCTTCAACTACTGTGTGCTTCCTTACCATAATTCTTTGGGGAGTGACGATGATGTCTGCTACCACTCATCGATCTTGTTTTTCTCACAGGGGTCCTACGAATCCCTTTTTTGCTTGTGTCACTCTCCTTTTCCAATTTCCTTTATATTCTTTCTAGGCTCTTCAACATATTTAAGTTGAATTCACCCTACTGATCCCTGACCCTCATGATATTTCAGCTATTATCTTGGTGAGCATGGGCATATTTCTGCAATCTTTCAATTATTTTCATCATATGGCCTTCCTTATCCAATTATCTTCCATGCCCATTGGATTTCGATACCTCAACTCTCAAGTTGGGAACCCTTCCTTCTCTTTCACTCTCTGAATTGGAGGCAATCCGAACCTCTTCCATTTCTATACTTGACATCGATTCACAATTTTCCTGACACTCATTGAACTCTGCACACACAACGTGCAGTCAACCGAAATTTGGTACGCCTTAAACCCTTAATAAAACTACAACATTCATAAACCAACGCGAATAAGAAAATGTTTCGATTCCATGAATTTTCTGAGATTTGTTTGGCTCTACAATTTATGGGTGATAGCCCCCAGTTTCTTAGTCCCCAACCCATGTGACCATGGGCCATGATGAAACGCTAAACTGTTAAGTGCTACAAGTCTCTCCAAAAGAAACTTTGGATTTCGGGATTTCGAGGTTTCAGGGTTTTGGTCCCAGAGGTTCTCACACTCGCTTCCCTCTCCAACTCTCGACTCATGAAATTCTGACCTCTCTGCCCCTAGACCCACAGCACAGTTGTCGCCAACCAAGGTAGTGAAACATGGTGTCGCTAATAAGGTTGACATCACTTTCGACGATGTCATAGGGTCCCACCACTTTCACTTTTTGTTTCGAAGTTTTGGGCATCGGGAGTTCGTGCATCCACACATTTCAAACTTTTGTTTGCCAAAATTTTGAAATTATGGTCTATTCATCTACTTCATCCAATGGTCAAGCTCCTCTCCTATGATCTACGGTGTAGATTATTTTGGGATTTCTTGGTTTCGGGTTTCGGAGGTGTTCACCTCTCCTCACTTTCCATCTCCTGACTTTGCAAAATCTAAAAGTTTCTTGCGACTAACTCGAGCACGACTCCACAAGATCTAATGATTGAGCCCTCCTCCCAGACATACGACGTAGATCTTCTCATATTTTTTGGGTTCTGTATCTCAACACTCCCCTCTTTTTCCCGACATTCAAACTCCCAAAAGGCTTCTCAGATATCCTTCCGGCACCTTCTCTGGATCTAATGGTCTTAAGGGATCTCCTTTCCTCCCGATCATATCCAATGGCTCCAACACTTCATGTTTTGAGCTCTCTCTCTCCCTATGGCCATATACCACACTGACTGTAGGTTTTATAGTACCTCTACACCTCCTGAGCTTTGTAACATAGCCAAGTGACTCCTTGGCACTCAAGAAAATTCAAAGGTCCAAAAACCGGTTCTTCCAAACATGATTCCCACCTAAAATTTGGGTCCAATGACCACTTATCTAGCCCATTCAGGTTCAGTGTTGTAAACCACGCTCTGATACCATATTGTAACGTCCTCGACCGTCATCCCACTAGTCAGGAAAATTCTACTATGCGGAACAACATTCTCATACTTATGTAATATGCATTTAAATGAAGTTAAATGGCTTAGCAAAGTAACATATAATTACTGCCATCATACATAATTAATGAAATCAACAGTAAGCATCATCACAACAAAATGCATGATAATATAGTAAGTATAACAGACTAACATCACATATAAATTAAGTACAACATTAATACTTATCTTTGAAGTTGTAGTAACTCCACCTACCATGTGCAGACCTTCCATGAACCTCCCATCCTTAGACCACACTACTCATTACTCGCAGAAGTGGGTCACCCCCGAGATGGGACCAAGCTCCACCCAAGGTAAGGGAATCCTAAACTAGGCTGAGGTTATAAGGAAACTACACAAAATAACCGGAATGATTCTTCCCAGGATGCCTTCTTACACCCACTACTCATGGACTCTCAGTCCCTACATGTTTGGTATGCCCAAGAGTATACACCTTCACAATCATATTACATTAGTGCTTCACCTCCCTCTCTGGGCCTCGACAATAGAATGGATCAGGAAGTCTCAGAGCTCTGTAGTTGGTGTTGGACTCTCTCTGGGAGAAAACCACTTCCCAACAGACTCCTTCACCTGGAAAGAGCTTCTCATAGGCCTGACATCCTGCCTCTTCAACCATAGGCCTAACCACCTGACTCTTCCACCAACTTCCACTTCAATTCCTAGAAGGTGGGGATAATAGCAACAACAATAACAATTCAGTTAACTCACGTGTGACAACAACAATAGGAATTTGGGTATGGACATCCAAAAATGGAAACAGACCACACTAAGACACAACACAGTTCAGGCCATATCCAAGATGTTTCATCTTCACAATAAAACAACACAGGTCGGCTTCACGGTTTTCTATTTTCAAAGATGTGTGAGGTTATGCAAAGGTCGATCACAGAGCTCAACTAAATTCAAAGAGGATGGGAAAATGAATAGTGAACAGTCTTCCCATGAGGGTTTCCTTCACTGTGCATGGGTATGCAGAGGCAGACACATAGGAAAAACTTTTCAAATGCCCCAGATCCCCACGAACGTAGGAGGAGGATGACAGAATGAGGAGCGAACCCCCTCCACATTTGACTTCTGCAGCATTTAACTGCATGTGCCTGGGTCGAAACATGTCACCCATGAAGCTTCATGTGCTCCATCAACATGTGTTCCTCTCCAGGAAATTGGGACAACACTCAAAACTGTCCACCTTAGTTTTAAAGAAATAATAATGATAAATTATTATCCCTTTCTAGAGGTAAGCCCCATAGATTAGCCCCTCGGCCCAACACTTAGCCTTTCTTTCCACCTTTCAACCCCCATTCCCTTACCCACTCTGTGGAAGCTTATTCCCCCATCACTCATGCATCGTGGTCAGTCTGCATACCGCGGTGTTCATATTTTTATTAACGTTCTACATAATTACATATACAAAAATAATCTCTTGTCCTTAATAGTTAGGCTCTCTAGCCTAATAAATTCATAATCCTTACCATCTTATCAATACTCATCTCACCAGCCTACAAAACATGATTTACAATTCATAAACATGATTACAACAGGGCTCGTCCTTGGGGATATTACATTGTCTCCTTGTGCAAATTCTTTGGTCTTAATGTGTCTATAAATCCAAGCTTTCTTCCTTTGTTTCTCAACTGATCTATGGAAGTCTTCTAAAAACCTAGTCTCTTCAAGTTCTTGTAATTGCATAATCCTCTATGCAACTGATTCATCCTCTCACATGTGTGTAATCTGTGCAATATATAAAATCGAAGTAATGAATTATGCATGTACCAAAACCTCTTTCCCATAGACTATATGGAATGGACTATACATGTGGCATTTCTTCGTGGTTGTCCTGTAAGCCCATAAAATTGTTGGGACTCTGTCATCCCAATCCTCCTTGTTTGCACAACAAACCGTTGTTAATCCTCTCTCCAGGATATTATTAAATGCCTCTATTGCTCCATTTCCTTGCGGATGGTAGGGGATACTTTTATGATGTTGGATCAAGAACTATGTTGTAAGATTTTCTATTGTACTACTAATAAAATGACCACCTTGATCACTCATCAGGTTACTAGGACATCCAAAACGAGTGATAATATTTAAAAAAATGAACCTACCAGCAGTATCGGTCGAACAATACTAGACAACTCCTACCTCAACCCAACATGTAAGGTAATCAATTGTGGTAATAATATAAATGGCCTATGAATTCTTATATGTGGGATTGATCTACCTAATTAATTCAACCATCCATTTCTCAAATGCTTGTAGAGCTCAAACTGGATGAAGAGGAAATTCATCTCGTCGTAATGTCTTGCCCACTCTTTGACAAACATCATAATATATAGCATATGAATTTTCATCCTTCAAGAGCATGGCCCACCATAATCTAGCTTGGAGGACCTTCTGCACAGTGGCCTTTCCTCCAACATGGCCTCCAGAACTCAATTGTGGCACTCCCACAGTATATCAAGTGTCTTTCATGATCTAAGACGCATCTCCTGAGGATACTATATAGGCCCTACTTATACAATTTCCCTGCAATGAATTGATAGTTTTCTACCCTAACCACCATATGACGTTTCTGAGTTGCAGAGTACATTTCTAGGTAGGCCCTGTACTTAAAAATATTGTTATGTCTTCTAGGTATTCTGGTATGGCCTCAACCCATAACAGGTCTGCATCTGGGACCTAATCATCGACTTCTCTGCCACTTTCTCCCGACTCTAATCTAGACAGGTGATCAAGCCCTATGTTTCATCTTCCAGGTTTAATGATCACCTCAAATGAAAATTCTTGAAACAATAACAACCATCGACAAATTGTTCCTTCTAGAATAGGCTTGTTAACTAAATATTTTAACGTAGAATGATCAGTAAAGAACTTAAAATGAGAGCCTAACAAATAATGTCTAAACTTCTGTAGAGCATAAATCATAGTTAAACCCTCCCTTTTTGTGGTTCTATAGTTGTTCTTGGCTTGCGACAACTTCCTACTAGAAAAATAGATAAGATGATCCATGGATCTGTCTTCTGGTTGTGCTAAGATGGCTCCCAAGGAAATACCTAGTGTGTCAACGTGCACATGTAATTAGTTTTCCCAGTTTGGAAATATTATAATAGGTGTTGTGATGAGATTTGCCTTCAAGATGTCGAATGCTTTGTCACACTCTGGGGTCCACTAGAACAATTATGAATTCTTTAGTATATTCTCTAGAGCTGCAGTAATGTTTGTATATCTTATGATATACCCACGATAGTACCATGTGTGCCCAAGTGTGGAGTGCAACTTCTTAGTGCTCATGGGTGGAGGCATATTCACAATAACCGCAACTATGGATGGGTCTACTAGTACTTCTTCTTGGCATACTATGTGGCCTAACAAATTTCCATGTGGCACACAGAAGATACACTTTATGAGGTTCAAAGATATCTTCAATTCTCTACATCTATCAAACATCAGACGTAGTAGTGCTACATGTTCCTTGAGAAGACTGTATATCATCCAATAATCTAAAATTCTATAAACTTGTGAATAAATTCTTGGAAAGTTTCTATTAAAATTCAAGAAAATATTGTAGGGGTGTTCTTTAGGTTGAATGGCATCACATTGTATGCACATGACCCCCATTATGTTATGAATTTGGTCTTGTTTTTTTCTTCTTCAACAATCCTTACTTGGTGATACCCCAAAAATCCATCTATAAATGAGTAAGATTCTTTCCCCGCAACCTGTTCTAGCACCTCATCAGTAAAAGGTGTTGGGAAAGGGTCATGCACATAGGAAGAATTAAGGCTTATGTAGGCTACACAGACCCTAATGTTCTTTGTGCCTTTCTGTCTCTGGATGACTATTGGGCTAGCCCATTCTTCTTCTTCCACTGCAAAAATAAGTTGATCTTCCAACATCTTGTCTATTTCATTATTGACTTTCTCTTTCACTCCGGGGTTAAGGTGATATGGTCTATGCCTTATAGGATTTGATCCTAATTTTAGTTCAATTTTCATCTCCCATATCTCTTTTAATCCCTTTTGTGTCTGAAAATGTCTTTGGGAACAAGTCCTCATACTCCCGCAACAGGCTATGTATTTCTTGGCTAGTTTTTTCATCCCATTAATCTCCTACCATAGCTATCTTAGGTTTCTCTGTGGCCCCTATATTGACTTTACGCAACTTCAATGGATAATTATAAGAACCATCACTCTGACTGGGTACAATGTTCTGGATTTATATTCTTCCTTATGTTTCCTTAACGACTAAGTTTCTCAATTCTTCTAAATCATCTTTCTTTTCCAAATCCTTCTCAATATTATAGCATTCTATAGGTCTCTTTTCTAAGTTGAGGTTAAGGTTAGACTAGAGTGATTGGCTATGATTTTTACATACCACTAGGTATGATTTTTGTTCCTTGGTATCTGTAAAAAGGAATGATTTAATTATTTGTAGAACTACTTTAAGCTCAGGTTACTTACTTGTAAATGAGACGTCCTTACAAAATTGATCTTCCAATGTTTTCTAGTTGTTGATCTGTCTTCTGGTATCTTCATGCATGTACCAAGATTTTGGAATTGGACCTAGTGAATGGGGAAATGCTTGAACCCACAAGAGAGATGGTATTTCCACAACTTTCCATTGTCTCGCACATTGTTCAATATGTGCTTTAGGATCAGACTGTCCATTGCATAGTTGCACAACTTGGAAATCCATCCGCATATCTAATTCCAGCTACACCTTATCTTGAAATCTATATTGGATAGCTTTCTTCACATTGTCCCAGTTCTCAACTAAATATTTGTGATTAGTCCACCATCTGGCAGGGGTGTCCTGGAGAGATAAGTCCAACACTGAGATCATTTGATCCTCTGTTATCATTTCTTCCATGATGACCAAAAAACTATCAAGTTCTGAGGTACCATCATATATCGAGTGTTCTATGACCTCGGTTCCAACCCATCTAATTGCTCTAACAGTTGTGCATCTTCTTGAAAATATTTCGTATGTACATTACTTCCAACTGTCAAATGCTAGTTATGAATCTTCATCTGCTAATTGTATGCTCCTACAGCTTACTTATCCATCGGTAATAGGATTTATGTAGTCTTATCTTGGTCCTGCTATTACAGTGTACAACTGATCCAAGTCCTCTCCTTCCATATTGTTTTATGTTGGCTCTATATATTGAGGGCTTACATACGAATCCAAGGGCTGAACTACTTTTATTCCATCTACCTCAAATTCATTGTGTCTTTCTTTAAGTCAATCATCGCATAGTTTCTATAATCCAAATAAATTCCAAGTAGTGAAGGATAAGGGTCGTTATCCCCCATGATTTCGATCACCTCAAAATCAGCTACAATATTCACTCCTGCAACATCTATTTCCACATTCTCTAGTCTTCCTATTGGAAAAATACAATATTGATTGGTCATTCTTAGTTGGATTGGGGAACATGTCAACTACAGTTTTCCTAAAGCTTCCCAAGTATTTTTATGTAGTATATTAACATCATGTCCTAGATATAACATAACATCCTTAATCTCAAATTCATCTAGTTGGGATGCTAATCTAAACTCTTTTACAGTCTATACTTTCCTTCTCTGCACTCTCTGAGTATTCTTCTCAGGAAGATTAGTCCTTATTCTCATTTTTGGAGATTCTTCATTCTCTAGAACTAGGTACAGTGCATTGCACAACTTCTCTTTCAACTGGTCATTCCCAAGAATATCAAAAAATAATTGAAACCAAAGGTCAACTACATTTTGCAGTTTCATGGGTTGTCTCATCAGGACTACGAGGTTCTTGGGCATAGGGGGTAAAGCAAGGACTTGCACAATTCTAGGGTAAACGATAGTCTAAGGGGGGTTTTCTTGCATCTCAGGGCCATGGATATTATGAAATACTTCTATGGAATTTTTAAATAATAGCTTATATTTCATAGGATCAGACCTATCCTCTTTAGTCGTTGCTTTATGGATATGAGCTAAATTATCAGCATTTGTGCCAGTCTTTTCCCCTCCTCGAGTAATGATGTTAAGGTTGGGAAGTTTTCCATTAATAACTCTCTTTATCTCTGAACTGATGATATTAGTTCCTCATTGACGTACACGATCTTCCCATTTTTCAATTAGTTATGGGAATTCTTCAGTTGCATGCCCATTCATTCTGAAGTGAGACCACCATGGTCCCCTTGGGTGAGAACAATCTCTAGCCATGTGGCCTAGATCATCACAGTTGTAACATCTACTTGGTCCTCTTCCCCTGGTTCTTCCTCCTCTGGAGTCTCCTCTAGCTCCACTTCCTCGACCTCTTCCCGGTCCCTGAGGGGTTTCATTCACCCTGAATGATGTTTGATCCAGTCTGTCTGCAAGTGCATCCAATGCTCTAAATTGATTTGTATCATGTGTGGTAGATGCACATAGCTCACAATGGACAATATTTGGTACTTTTGAATACTTCTAAATAATGGAGCATTGTATCGGCCCATGCTCATGGATTTAGAATATTTCATAATACTCAACTGAAGGAGCTACTTGATTACCTGGAAAAGCATGATATGGGCTTGAGGTATGGAATGGTAAATTCATAGATACTTGCACAACTCCTCTTGTGACTCTTGGTGAGGGTCCCATTAGATTCTAAGGGGGTCCCATTCCCATCATTCATGGAAATTCATTCACCATATGTCCTTATGTGTAACATCCAGTACACCAGACTTGTAGTCGTCCTGGTTTGGGTATCATCATTTCTTGAATCTTCTCTGTAAGTGTTGATAGTTTCCCTTGTATTTTTTCCAAATTTGCGTCTACTGGGCGTTTTTTCACTCTCAGGCTCCCTGGATATCCTTCCATGGCTTCAATATTCATTGATTGTTCCAAGGCATCTTTCAAAGTGGCTATCCATTGTTGCATTAATGGAATCCATGTCAGAGGTAGAAATCCCTAGATATACCATTCTCTTTTATGTTCTTCATGGATCATATGCACTAACCTCCCTATATCATATTTGAACTTATGTTTATATTCCCAGGATGATTCACCTTTCCTTTGTTGATTCTCGCGCAACTCAAACAGAGCTTGTTGTTCTAACTGAGGTAGCTTAAATTTCGCTATGAACTTTGTCCGTACCTAGTCAAGTGTGAATGCTTGACCTTGCATTTCTAGTACTCCTGGATCAATGGACTTCATGTACCATTTGAGAGAATGGCCTCTCAAATTAGTCTATAACTCAACCAATTTATTCACATCCAGAGTCCCTCTGGACCTCCAGATCGCTTCGCATAAGAACCAATGTTTCTCCACATCCTCATATCCCTTACCACATAATTCTAGATATCGAGCAATCAAACCTTCCACGTTACTAGCCATTGTTGATTTACTTCTCCTACCAATATAAAACCTAACCATCCTGGTTGTGATTTACTAGGAGATCCCAATATCCTCCTAGTATTCGCGCTTCCTAGTTGTGGTTGACTAACTTCTTGTAATGGAACGGTAATAGAATAATAAGTTATTATATAATTTACCACTTTTATAGAAGACACCTTTCGTATGGGTGATTCGGGGTTGGTGCCATTGGCTTCGAGGCTGGTTTCTTTGATCTAGTGGGTCTCTTTCTCATCCTCTTGAGCAATCTCTTCAACCAGATTCCCAATCTATCCTGGAATCCTGAAATCATGGCTGAATCTTCTCTTTCTTCTTCAAGATCCATGTCGAATTAATTTTCCCGTGCTTCTACACCTTATTTTTCTTGCCCACCCTCTTGGGAACTTCTTTCTTTCTACACTTCTCTCTCACTTAACCTTTGAATGGCTTGTCTTTCATATTGTTGGCACAGGGGCATGCCCAGGGCTTAATGCTTCAACAATGCACCAACAAAACCCTAACTACCAACCCTTTCGGCAACACCTACAAAGAAGATGAAGTCTCACCCGAGGTAGAGGCAGGGGGGTTGTAGGACTCAGGTGTCTACAACCAGGTTGGGACATAGATATTTGATTAAAATATTTAATAGAGCACTTCAACAACAATATGCATTAGTTTCTTGAATCTCATTGACATCATAGATTAAACCCTTATTACAGAACAACGCAGTAATAATAAAGATCAACCACTTCCAATCACTTAGCACATAGCATCTTCTTGGATCTAGATTTCATTTATATTTAATACCATCAAGCACTAAACAATGACATTAGATGCATTCAAAATACATTATAACAATAGCACTAAGCAGATAAATATATAAACAACATTGCAAAAAGAATATCAATACATAGGATATATGTGGTTCACCCCAGTGTGGGGCTACATCCACCGACTTCTTCTTATTCTTTATTAGTATTCAATATTCTTACATTCATCTACTCATGTCCACAAATCCATAGAGGCAAAATCCATAGAGGACAGGAGATTTGTGCACTACGCACCAGATATTCCTTCCCAAAATCAATTCAAGGCACATAGCCAACTCCTTACTTGCACAAAGCCTTACTTTACATAGTCTGTCTGCAACAAGAAACTTACAACCTCTTGCACTAAACCAACTATTCATGCACTAATCCAATCGATAACTCATAGTTTCTACATTACATTCCTTCATATATATACTTTTACAAAAAGGCCTAAACATGGGTAAACCCATGGGATGACATCCCATAACCCTTTACATAGACCCTAGTAAAGCCTTTGTTGGGTCCAAAAGACCACAAAATGAGTGATATCCCATGATATCAACTCCACCTAGGCACTCCATCTTCGACCAGCATGTCGAAGTCCCAAAAGTGATCAAACACAACCAATATTTCCTCAAAACATGGTCAAGGGATAATAGGCCCCCAACACTCACCTGTAACTCATCTCGAGTCACTCAGATCTGGGCAATGCACCTTCAAAGGCTTCAATCTTACCTCGAGCTACCTCGACTTGTTGCTTCACCAAAGCCTCCTGCTTGAAGAACTTCTGAATCAGTTGTTCTGCAGCAATCCCTTCCAGGTGTTGTTCCACTGTTGTAACCATTTGATCCAGCTACGAGCCTTGTCCTTCAATCTCTTCAAAAAGTGTACAGGCTTCATCCTGCTCCAGCTATAATCTCTGTGTAACTTCAATGACTCTGCTCTAAATGGTAGTAATCTACTGCTGGACTGCACATTCTTCCTATTGTTACACATTATTTTCTTCATCCCTATGATCGTTAATGATGTAAACCTATTTGTTGCCTTTAGAGGGGTCAGTGGCTTGAGTTCCTAAAGAGAGAAGGGAGAAGAACTTTTCCTGAGAAAAGAAGTTGCATTTTCCTATGTAAAAACCTTATAAAAAAGGAAGTTCACAGGTTGCT
>JZKD02S1372601.1:289210-303232 GCA_000966675.3 Picea glauca
CGAATGGTTTGGATCTTACTCGCTTTCATGATTTAGTGGGATCATCCTAACCTCCTCACCTTATCCTCTTCAACTTATAAAAGGAGAGGAGTTCTCATGGATAAAGTTAGATTTGTTGGTTCTTGAGCTTGTTAGCTTTAGTTGGCTTGGAATTAGTAGCTTGGTTGGAGTGGCTTTGAGATTTGATTTGTTAAGATAGATTGTGAATATCATCAGATCTATGCTCTCAGAATTCTTGGAGTAAAAGTGTGTGGGGAGCGAAGGACAGTTGGAAGGGACCTTACGACATCAAGGCCATGGTTGTAATCTCTCTTTCACATTTAATATGATACAGTAATATGATTCTTTCCTATAAAGCTTGTTATGTTTTATTGTATGATTCCTTGATCCCATACATAGGTTAACTATTGAATATATTGTGTTTTCTTCACTTTGGTTGGTTTGTGTTGTCTTGGTCTTGACTACACGAGAGCACTGGAGTGAAGAAGGAGAAACAAATACCATAGGAAGCGCTAATAAGGTATGTTCTTTGTTCTTGCCTCCTATTTAATTCAATGGTCAAAATCTAGGGAAAGAGTCATGTTCTGTCTTGCTTTGTTCTAGATCCAGGTGGATCTAGGGAGATCGGTTTGTGTCCACACTTAAAGATTTATCCAATAACACCTGTGATCTTTTCATCCTCTCAACTACAATAAGAAGCTTCATATATGCTTGCATGGTGGATGCCTACTTCTACGCCTCCTGGAGCTTTGCTTCCACTTTCCTCAACTCCAGATATTCTGCAAGATGATCATAGGTCTGTGCACTTCGATCACTCAGTTTCTTACAATCTGAGGTAAGTTCCCTAATTCTTTCTACTGTGTTCTCAGAAGCTTCCTCCATTTGGTTTCACACTTCTTGTAGAGTGCTCGACACTTCTTGGAGATATAACTATGTTATCCATTCTTGTAGTTGTTGAATGGATTCAACGAGCTTCCCTACTTGCATCTCTATTGACTCTAGTTCCTCTTATGCCAAGCCCGAAACAGAGTGAATTTCTTTAGTTACCGCTTCTTTGACCGCAATCATCTTTGTGAGAAAATGGTTTTTTTCTTCTTGTATCTGTACATTGTTCTGCTCGAACTTCACCTGAATTTAATCTTTCTCCTTCTGTGCAACTCAAAGTTTCTCTAGGATCTCCTCCTTTTCTTGCTTCAAGGCCTCTATAGCCTGTTCCTTTTCTTATTGCACTCACTGAAGTCGAGCCTCTATTGCATCTTCTAATCTTCATAAGTGGGTGGGATCATCCCCTAATTTTGCAATCTTCAATGAAGAAGGCACAGTAGGTACTGCGCAGCTCAAATGGATGGCTTGTTGTATCTCCTTTAGCTCATTTTCTATTCTTTCATACAATGTTTCTTGATTTCCTCCATGTCTTTGCAATATATCCTCTAAATCATCCTCCATGGCCGCGATGATGATATCAACATCGTCCACTATGAGAACATTCTTTGACTGAGGCTTATTGGCATGGGTCTTCTTTCTTTCCGAGGGTTTCTGCAGAGAAACCTTCCTTTTCTGCAATGTTTCGGCCTCCGTAGGGGGATCCTTCAGTGGTGTAACTTATCCTTTGTCTTTGTTTTCTCCTTCTTCCCCTCCTTATTCTTGGTTTACTTCATCTCCTCCTCGTCTTTAATTTGAGTCAGGCCTACTTTCCTCTGAGGAATTGTCCTCGTCATCATTTTCTATGTTTTGCAATTCCTCCTTTTTCTTCTTTTTCTTCATGCTAGTTTATCCATCATGTTTGACCTGGGTGACCAAGGGACTTCTAATTATGTTGGGGTCAGATAATTTTGCATCCTCAACTGGTATGAGGAACTCTGCTGGCCAATCTTTGGTGATCTCCTCCATATCTTCGTCAGCCAACTTATAATAGGATTGCAGTTCCTCCTTACTCTCATCCCTGCGCGTGGTGATGTAGATAAAGTGTTGATATGCGTGGAACTTTGCTGGCGGTCTGTATCGATGCAATGTTTTTGGGGTCATTCATGGATATGCCTCAATAACATGATTGAGCTGCTGGTAGTAAGCATTGAAGACAACGTTCAACTACCATTTCTTCGACATATCATTTATATACCACAAGGTGGACAACCTTGCAGCCAACAACTCTAATGGTTCAACTTATGGAAATGTCACTCCTTCCAGCATCTTCCAAGTGAAAAATGCAATCTATACCAGTAGCCAAATTAAGTGTAATTCATATCCTTGATCCTACGCTTCATGGAAGTCCTTTTCCAGCTCATTGATGAGGTAACTTGCCCAGTTCATTTGCATCCACTCTACACACTTCCCTACGAGGTCTACTACGAATACAGTGACCTGTGTCAGACGGTTCTTTCTGAGTATATTTCTAGCTATAAGCTGACAAGATAGGTGTACTATGCCATCTTGGATAGAGGATACCTTATACCCTCACTTTCCATTTTCTACATCGCCATAATCCTCCTTTATGCATTATGTTAGAGAGCCATCTGAAGTCTTCCCTAGGTAGAATTGTTGAGGGTCTGGTCCCTACATGCTCAGTCCTATGATAAGGTGGATCAGTGTCAGATCCATAGTAACATGCATATTTAGCCATAGATATCCTCTGTGGTAGCATGACAAGAGGATTTTAACGCAAGCGTTAACCTCCTGATGTCATCCAAAGTGAGGAATCTCATTATATTCAATATCGTGTACTTTGTAAGCTTCTTTATCCATCATTGGGAGACTATGTGCAGCTTCTTCCCAGTTGTCTTCATCAGATACCTATGTGACGCAAGAATCACGTAATTCTTCCTGTCGCCGAGGTAAAAATCATTGTTCTTGAGAGTTGGAATGTGTCCTAACTGGGATCCAACTATGTGTATCCCCTTTGGGATGTATGTTGTGATCAATGTATACTCAAAGTTGTGTGGGATATTGTCTCGATTAACCACTCCAGCCAAAGGTAGTATGTATTCTGGAAAGACCGGTGGGATATGCTTCGCATTAGCTAGATCGTCATGATGCTTGCTTCAATTCTCAATAGAGTTTCGACTAGAAAAATGTCCAGTCAATGGGGATGCTTGAAATTCTCCAATCGATGATGCTTGTATTCTTACAGACATAACTCTTTCATCCATGAGATCCACGAGAATATCCTCTACAGACTTCTCTAATGCGCTATGTTCACACGACATTCACACTTGTAACCAAATACATCGGGTAGGCGAACGAACAAGCAAGGTAATCAAACAAATGGTGAGGTCTAGAAAGCATAGTGTGAAACAATGGATTCTCCCTTAGCTTGCATATTCATGGGTAGGAAAAAGTGGTCCTGATGCAACGTCTGACAGGTTAAATAAGAAAGCATCATAACAGATTCCTCTAATGGGAAGGAATGCGTCCATCAATGTGAATGTGTCCATTATGGCACGGTCCCAACAGTTCAACGACGGTCTTTCTATCAATAACTATGTTTCTAGACATTCTGGGGCATTATTCTAACAGTCAGGGTGCATCCAACGGTCATATTGCTTCGTCGTGGCGAAGTCCCATTCTGCATGGTTCTACTATTCCGACGAGGTTCAAGTTCTATAGATTTACCTCCTACAAAGTCTTCCTTCTATTTTTTGTATCTTCCTGCAACTTAGCTTTGTTCCTATTGAGCTTCCTAGCCTTCTTTCCATTGATCTGAGCTTCTCTAATAATTTCTAGAATCCTCTTCCCATTTGTATTCTTATTCTCCCCTGGTGAAATAACTTCGCATTGTTGATGCGCTCTTACATATTCTGCAATTAATGTCCCTTCTCTTACTATTTATTGGGTGGCTATACTTATTTCTTACATGGACAGGTTCTTTAGGCCTTCCTGTGTTTTTTCAACTTTAACAGCTAATTCTTTGGTCCTTTGTTGCTTCGACTTATCCTCTTGTTTTTCTAATAGTCGCTCTATTTTTCTGGCTATGAAGTCCCTTAGTTCTTTCTTTTTCTGTTCTGTAGCTTCCTTCTCTGCTTTCCTTCTGATTTTATCCTTCTCAAACCAAGTCTTTCCCAATAAAAGTGGAAAAGGGTTTTTTTTCTCAACAAACCTAATAACTTCAAAGTCCTCTGTTGTCGATGTTTCATGGGAAATCATAGGTATATTAGTAACTCTTCCACATAAGGTTATCATATTTCCTTTAAACAAGTTTATCCTTTAAAATGAAGGTATCATAACATGCTTTCCCAATATTTCCCAAGTACTTTCTAGCATAATATTAAGATGTGTTTCTTCATCCAATACACATTCTATGTTGAAGTCTTCTATCCTTGTAACTATGTCTAGTTTTTCTTTCAATATCTCTGACAAACTGACATCCTTGTGGTCCTCCATTACTTCTTTTAACTACACTAACATATTCTAAGCTTTTTGTGATTCTTTCTCTTTATTTTTCCCCAACATGCTCTTAGCCTCTTGAATTTCTTCAAAGTTTTATTGTCTCATGTTCATATTTTCAACTTTAGCAATCATTCTTGGACAATCCTCAACCCTATGACCAATAGCTTTACAAAAAAGACAAATAGGACCTATGCCAGGGCATTCATTAGCAATATGTCCGGATCTTATGCAATTATAACATAGTGTCAATCATCTCTTTCTTTTAAATGATCCCCAGCCTATCCTGTATTGTGCACTGGGATCACAGTGCTGGACCTGCAATCTACAAAAATTCTTTCTAGGTTCCTGCATCCACTTATTAGTCCAACAATTCCTTTTGTGCATAGAAATAACATATTTTTCTTTATTTCTATCAAATTTATTCAGATAAACTCTTTCTTCTAATTGTTCCCTAACATTCAGGCTAGGACAAAATCTATCAAACATACCTAGATTCATACTTTTGAAGAAAAGATTTCCATTTATCTTACCCTTACTAGAGAACAAAGATTTAAGATCTTACCTCTTTTATTCAGATCTAGTTTCTTTCTTAGCACAGAGATTAGCAAGTCAAGTAGAATACTACTCACTACAGCAAAATATCTACGCACAAAGATTTATGTTTTCTTCAGTTCCTGGCAATCACAGTTTTAGGTCCCAGCAACAGAACCATTTGTTGGCACAGGGGAAGAACCGGAGTTCAACGCTTAAAAAATGCAACAAAAAAACCCTTACTACCGGCCCTTTTGACAACACCTATGAAGCAGATAAAGTCTCGCCCGAGGTAGAGGCAGGGGGGGTTGAAGGACTCAGGTGTCTAAAACTAGGTTGGGACACAAATATGTGATTACAATACTTAACATAGTACTTAAACAACAATATGCATTAGTGTCTTGGATCTCATTCACATTGCAAATTAAATCCTTATTATAGAACAATGGAGTAACAATAAAGATCAACCACTTCCAATCACTTAGCACATAGCATTAGCTTGGATCTAGCATTCATTTATATTTACTACCATCAAGCACTAAAAAATGACATCATATGTGTTCAACATACATTATAACAACAACACTAACCAGATAAATATATAAATAACATCGCACGAAGCATATCAAGATACAATATATACGTGGTTCACCCCAGTGTGGGGCTATGTCCATCGACTTCTTCTTATTATTTATTAGTCTTCAATATTCTTACCTTCATCTACTTTTGTGCACAAAGCCACAAAGACAAACTCTGCAGAGGATAGGAGATATACACCCTCCGCACCAAATCTTCCTTCCAAAAATCAGATCAAGGCATAGAGCCAACTCCTTACTAGAACAGAGCCTTACTTTACACAATTTTTCTGCACAAAGAAACTTACAACCTCTTGCACTAAGCCAACTAGTCATGCACTAAGACAATCGGTAACTAGTAGTTTCTACATTACATTCCTTCATATATATACTTTTACAAAAAGGCCTAAACATGGGTAAACCCATGGGCCTACATCCCATAACCCATTACATAAACCCTATTAAAACCTTTGCTACTTCTACAAGCCTGCAAAATGAGTGATATCTCGCGATCTCAGCTCCGCCTGGGCGCTCCATCTTCAACGATCCTGTCGAAGTCCCAAAAGTGGTCAAACACGACCAATATTTCCTCAAAACTTGGTCAAGGGCCAACACCTGTCTTCTCATATTTCTCTACTCTTCCATCTTTCTTTCCTCGACTTCTTTGAGTCTGACTTATTTTGACAACTTCTCATATTGTTTTATTTCTTTCTTTATCTTACCGCGCCACCACTTCTCAACTATGGAAGTTATTTTCAAGGCTTGCTCATATCTTGAGTCCATTTATTACTTCTCCCCCAGTTGTCAAAGAACCCTCTCCCCTCTCTCAGGACATGAATCCACCCTAAACTCACCCCACCCCAAGAGAGGGTGTTTAAGTTTCCATATTAGCCAGGGAGATAGTCAACATCCCCTCCTCCATCAAGAAAACATTAGTCCACAGGGGGATTTCTCTCAATAGTCTTCCCCTTGCATCTTTCTTGAAATCCACTTCTGCTCGTGAAAACAATTGGTGATTCTTAGCTGCAAACTCAATAATGTATCCTTTTAATGTGGTATTGACCCATAAATCAATCGCTCGCATTACCATATGATCCATCTGATGAAGTGATGTGATCTTTTTTTTATCCCAACCATATTTCTTCTTGACTCGTTCTTGGAATTTCGTAGCTTCTTGAAGCCTATCTATCCATTGGAAAAAAAAATCTAGGAACTTAACCCATAATATCTTGTACTGGTTGCTCAATATTTCTGAGAAAAAGATAATCTCCCATGTATCTTTCATAGATTTTCCTCCCAGCTCAGCTTATTTCCATGTGAAGGTGTCACAATTTCTCCCCCATCACTGGTGAATATCATATATGTGAATCTGTGGAAACATTCTCCCTACAGGTTCCCTTTTAACATAGGTCCCAACAACATAACCATTTTGTTGGCCTAGAATTGATCAGACCAGGGTCCTTCTCACGTTACTAACAAAAGGCACTGTGTAGTCTAGAGCACTGGAATTTTCATCTCCTCCAAAGAGAGGAAGTCTCACCCGAAGTGCAACCAAGATAGAGAGATATGAAAGGGAAGGGAGACTACTTAGGTGGGTTTCTAGAATCTTCATGATTCACCATGATCTTGTGCAAGATAGACTAACCACAGACCATATCTGAATAAGTTCATACTAGAAATAAAGATGCTCAATTTACAAAAGAAGTTGTACACAGAGAAAACATATTGATCTTATCAAGCATAAATAAGTACAGTTATTGGATAAATTGGTGAATGCAGACATAAATTGATATCCCTAGATCCACTTAGATCTAGAAAAAAACAAGACAAGACATGATGCTTTCCCTAAGCTTTAATAATTGAATTTACTATCAAACAAGAGATGAGTGACATACCTTTAAATATCACTTCATTATGTCTTTGTTGTCCCTGTTCCACTCCGGTGCTCTTGTGATATTGGATTTACAATGAAACACAAACCAACCAAAGTGAAAGAAACAATAGTATATTCAATGAAAACATACACATGTGATCAAGGAGTCATGTAATAAAATGAGAGTGGTTTTATGGGAAAGAAACATGCCACTATATTATATTAAGTAAAAGTGGAAGATACAACCAAACAACCTTGATGTTGCAAGGTTCCCCTTCGGTGGCCCTTTTCTCCAACACACACACTTGCTCCAAACTTGCATGAAGAAGATCCACAATAACTTGATGGACCAATAAATACCTCAAGCAACAATTGAAATAGAATCTTTCACACAATTCTTGGCCTATTCTTTCATTAATTCCTTGCTTACTTGTTTTCTTAACCTTTTCCATGAGAAACCCATTCTAAAATATAAGAGAAAGAGAGATGGTTAAATACATTAGGATGATCCCACCAAATCAGAGGAGCGATTAGGATCCCAACCATACGGATGCCACCTCATATTTTAGAAGATTCCCTTATAGAACCTTCATGAACTTCAACCTTTTCTCAATTTTTCAAAGATGTCACACCATGGCTATAGGATAGCCTACGGAAATGCCGCAAGGTAGTTTCAGGACAAACTGTGGTGATCAAGAATCATTGCACTGAATCTTATGATTTGCCTATGACATCCTTTATTAACAATTTTTTGAAGAAGAGGAAGCCAATCACTTTTCTCATGAAGAAAGGTTCTTTTGGGAGCTTGAACACATGCTATAGAAACATCACCAGAGTCACTAAAATAATGTGTAACATCAGGGTCCTTCTCAGGTTACTAACAAAAGGAATCGAGTAGTCTAGAGCAATGAAATTTTCATCTCCTCCAAAGAGAATAAGTCTCACCCTAATCGCAACCAAGATAGAGAGATAGGAAAGTGCAAGGAGAATACTTAGGTGGGTTTCTAGAATCTTCAAGATTCACAATGATCTTGCGCAAGATAGACTAACCACAGACCATATCTAAATACATTCATACTAGAAATAAATATACCCAAGTTGTGAAATCAGTTGTACATAGAGACAACATATTGATATTATCAAGCATAAAGAAGTAATGTAAGGAGAAAATTCATAAGCATGTACACAGAATGACAATAATTTCAAAATTTTAGGTCCTTCTTTCTATATTATCAACTGAGCTTCTCAGATACAAACTCAGAGATACCAATCAATACTCTGTTACAATCTTCCAGATCCAAAATCATGTCATAGTTCTCTGACTACCCTTTTTCCCCAAAATGTATACAATTCACAGTCACATAACCTTTTGTCTGTTTTCGTACTCTATACCATCTATGGAAAAACCCTACAGACAAGCAACTACTCCCAAACATACCCAAAAATAACATCCAAAACCCAACAATAACATCCAACTTACAACCCTTTTACAATAATATGCATCTCATATATATATGCTGAGTGGGATCCTCTGGCTTCAGGCTCAACATGATTTCGTGTTCTTGTTCTGTTGTAACTGCTTTTTCCTTGTTGGAATTGCATTGTCCCTTTTCACAACTGATTTTTGTTTCTTTGCTTGATCCACTGTCCAACTCTTATGTATCTTGCGCAACTCATGTTTGACCAAAACTAGGACTATATTCCTCCTTGCACAACTTCAAACCAAAAACGAAGGGCCCAACATATATTACAATTTGTGATGATTATACTAAAGTAGTGTGGCTCCATAAATTGGTTTTTGGACTGTTTGATCATGTGTTGAATTCCACTTTGATATATATTGTGATGATCAGAGCTATGTGAATCTTTCAGAGAACCCAATGTTCCATGATTGGTTGAAGCACATTGATATCAAGCATTATATTCTATGTGATAAATTCCAGAGGAGAGAAGTGGTTCTAAAGTATATCTCCACAGATGAGCAGATAATAGATATTTTGGTAAAGCCTTTGTCCAAGATGAAAAGATTGCGTACTTAAGAGACAAGTTGGGGATTATGGAGAGGAATTCCTTATTGAAAAATGAAGAGTTTAATCCGAGGTTGGGAGGGAGAAATGATATGTTATTGATTTATGGGTAGTCATTTTCCAATTTGGAAAATGGTCCAAGTTGGGAAGTCACCTTCCAGTCCAAAAATTGGCCCAATATTTATGATGGAAAGACATTTTCCATTTTGGAAAATGGTCCAGATCAGACACTCATTTTCATAATGAAAATGGTTCAATAGATTGATGATGTACCATACAAAATGATTCCCCTTGTGGCCAGTGTCGGGGAATGGTCTAGGAAAATCATTCTTATTGGCGGTCACTCTGACTAGTGGTCAAGTAGAATGGTCTGCCTCATCAGGCAGTCATTCTTTCGAAGTTCATAGTTGTGAGTAGTTTCAAAGAATGTTCTATTTTGGAGGTTGGTGGAGGACATTCATTTCCATAGGAAATGGTCCGGACAATCATTCCCTAGGGAAAACTCATTCTCTCTAGGTTGTACTATGATTAGTACTAGAGGAATGGCCTAGTTAGGTGAATGATCTAGGTTCAACTATAAGGGACAAGAATTACCTAGGGAAGAATCATTCTTTCTAGGTCGCACTATGATTAGTTCTAGAGGAATGGCCCATTTAGGTGAATTGTCTAGGATCATAAATCTGGGACAATTATACTTTTATTCTTGGGAAGAATATTCCAAATATCTCATGGTTGATATTTTACTTTATGAGGGCAGATTCTCTTCCATATTTCACATATGTGAGTGGAAGAATGGCCCATATGAATCATTTTGTATCATGATATTATTATTAAAGTTGATATCATATGATATGATTGTTGTGACTATGGTGGATGTGTTCCACTAGTTGTGACTATGTGTCACTAGTTAGTAATCATGTGCTACTAGGTGTGCGTGTGTGCCAATGGATAGTAGTTGTCTATTGATATGGATAGACACAATTGTTTTCTATTGAATGCCATTTTTCTAATTGCCATGGAGAATGCCACTAGTGTTGGAGATGATTTCTATCTAGATGGATAATTAGTGTGTTGATGGACAAACATTCTCCAGGCGGAGAATGGTCCAGGAAGGAAAGATTACTGGTAGACAGAGATCCTTCCTATGGAGGATGGTCCAGGTTGAAAGATTACTGGTGGACAGACATTCTCCCAATGGATAATGGTCCAGGTTGAAATTTTTCAAATACACCATGGAAAACTATTATTCTAGGACATATGTGAAGATTATAAGAATGGTATGTCTCCTTGAGTTCACAGTAGTGACCAAAGTAGAGAGATTGTTACAAAACATAATTTTTCCCTGGGTTCACAGTAGTGGTTGGAGGGAAAATAGTCTAGGGAAATCATTGGTATAGGACATATGTCCATATTAGAAGAATAGTCCTTGTAGCCCATGGCCTAGCTTCCAACATATGTTGGAAAAATTATTTTTTTAGGGAATATGTCCAGATTAGAAGAGTAGTTCTTTCATGACTCTATGGAGTGAGTGAATTATTTATCATCATGCCTGATTACTCAGATGGACTATCTCTTTGAGAGATGATGTAGTTGGTGCTACCAGATGATCCTGGTAGTGATGATATTTCTCGTGATTTGATCTACCTGGTCATGAGATAGCATGTGTGGCTATGATGATGTTACTGGTTTAATGGTATGTTTGTTCTCAAGACCATTACCTTTAATAACTCCTTATATAGGAGGGAGTTTTGATATTATGGTAGCTGGGAGAGGAATTAACCTCTACATGTAACCTTTGACAAGACTAGAATATTTCAAGAGGCAAGAGAAACTCTAAAACGTTGGATAATAACCCTAGCAAACAAGTTGGCTCAAGAGAATATTTAATATTGAGTTATTAGCCGCCAGAAAGAGAAGTCGTCCCAGTCAAGTGATATAGAGTAGTATAAATAGAGGGCATTAGAGCTCATTTGTCACTCTCACTCTCACAACTACATAAGGACTAGTGGTGCACAATTTTGGAGAGGGAGTGTAGATGCAATTGTTGCAACTAGAAGTTTGGCTTTGGTTGGAATTTATCTTGGTTATGGTTTGGAATTTCTCTTGGTTATGGTTTGTAATTTATTCTCCATTTCTATTTATTCTTTCTTGGTGCACTACCCTTGGAGAAAGGTACGCTAGCCTTGGTTGGCTATTGGTATACTACCAGAATTATTCTATCTGTCAAGGTTAAGGTGATCGTGGTTGAACTTTATGCCTATGGTTGGGTGTCAATATTGCTATATTGTCTATGGAAAAATGAGCACATCCATTTATTTCTAACAACCCCAACAATATTGTTAAGGGGATCAATTTTGTTATAGGTATAAAGGTATGAATATTAGTTTATTTGTAGGTAGTACTATTCTAGATGGATAGTACATTTCATGTCATTTTCGATGATATGTGGAATGTCACATAACTCCTCACGGTTAGAGGGTTATAGCCTTGTGAAGTTAGAGAACACTCATGACTTATATAGAAGCCCATAGAAGGTCAACGAATTCAATTTATTATAGAATCTTCTAGAAGACATTTACTAATCAAAGTGGTTGTAACTAGAAGTTAATCATGAGTTAAGTTGTTGCAAAAATAAAATAATTAAAAATAAATTAGTTGAAACTAGAAGTGGTGAGTTTACTATTTGTGGATAAATTGGTTGTAAGTGGACAAGTGGTTAGAAGGGGGTTATCCCTAAAATAAGGAAGTTGGGTAAAGTTAGTTAGAAGGTAACCCCTTAAGGAAGCTACTTGGAGAGTATAAATAAGAGAGAAAGGGTCTCCTATCAACACCTATTGAACACATTGAATATCTATTTTTTGAATTGTTATGGGCATGTATCATTGACATATCTATAGCAGTGAGTCTGAAGCAGCCAAAAAATTGCAGGTACGAAGGGTCGAGACTGTGGGTATTGAACTAGGGTTTTACTAAAGACATTCACAGGTTGAAGTACTAGAAGGGAGCAGACATCCACAGGCCAAAGTGAAAAATCATGGATACCCACAGGATTAATGAAGATAATGAGAACATATGTTTCCAAAGATGAAAAGGAATATATGATCTATCACTAGTGACAATCTGCAAGGGAGAGAAATGACTACAAGAAGGTGTGACAATGATCTGGTACAAAGAAACCTTCTACATAAATTAAAAGGTATGTTATATACTTGTTGTAGTTGGTTATTGATAATATCCTAGGGTTTGATTATGGAAGATAAAGCATGTACCCTTGAGGGTTTGTAGGTTGGTTGGTAATTGTTGTATGAGGCAGATCTACAGTGATATATTTATGGTGCATTGGATTGCAATGTTTGGCACACTCCATAATATAGTTTCTTATAGTACGTATTATGATTTTGGAGCATATTTGAGGCATCATGGTTGAAGAGTGTTAGTGAAGATATTGGTATAGTTTTAGGCTACATTATAGTTAGGGTTTATTATATGATGGATGTAAGGGTTTCCTATATTTGATGAATGTTTCGTGGTTTATGTATGGCACTTGGTTGGTGAGGAATTCTTGACTTTAGTTCATGATATATTCTTTTGGAATAAGGGTATGTGACATGTATGCTCAGATATAAGACTATAGTGAAGAGTTCCAGTATCAGTTTCAACAGTGATAGTTGACAAAGGAAAAATAGTGAAGCTAAGAGTGTTACTAGTAATCCATGAGTTGCAGTGAAGAAGGTCACAGACATCTACGAGTTGCAGTTAAGAGAAGCGAGGATACCAGTGTGTTGCAGTATATACAAGTCACATATATGCAAAAAGGTTTGAAGAAGAATTAGTTAAATGACATATTTGGATCAGTGACAGTGACAAAGGTTAGCAGTGATAGTAATAGAGGTTGACAGTAACAATGACAGGTTGTACAAATTTGGAACTTATATTTCAGAGTTGTTAGATGGGGCAAGGATATATGGTTGTATCTATCGTCTAGTTTTAGACGGAGAACATCGGGGGTTGTACCCTCCTTTTGGTTGTAGCCAGAGAATTGGGGAGTTGGAGCTGCCCTCACATTGTAGCCCGAAAATATGGGGGGTTGGAGCCTCCTTCCAGTTGCAAGTGGAGAAAAAAGGAAGTTGGTTCTTCCAATGAATGTAATTATTAAAGACATATAAGAAAAATAATTTCGTGGTTTTTTTATTGCTCATATAAGACACTAGTGTACTATGTATGTGTATGATTTCTCATTGTTCATGGTTCATTTATTCTACACTTGGTGAATGATAATGGTAAATTCATCATAAAGATAAAATACCACTTATATATTATGGTTAAAAGAATTAAAAAACTCTATTACCAATTCACCACCCCCTCTCAGTAATCCAACAATTGGTATCAGAGTGGGTTCCTTGAGGAATCAGTTTAACCACTTGAAGGTAGATCATGGAGAGAAATATTATGTATAAAAATGGAATACCACAGTTTGATGGAAAGAACTATGCATTCTATAGTAGAAGGATGAAAACATATGTTCAAGCACAAAGATTTTAGTTTTGGCAATCAATTGTAGATGGATACAAAGAACCTGTCGCTCCTCCAACAAATGAAAATGAAAGGAAACTCAGTCTAAATAATTTAAAAG
>JZKD02S1372601.1:351797-366391 GCA_000966675.3 Picea glauca
AACAATCTAAATGGATTTTCAAGATTCACTACCACCGTGAAGGGAGGAATTCGATACACCGAAAAATTAAATCATTGCCAAGATCTGTGTTTGAGGAGTTACAACAAACATCTGCAGATGACGATGATAGCAATCCAAAATTTATAATTTTATTTTCCCAAAATAGTGTTGTTTCAACCACTCAATCGAGATTGAACTTGATAATCGTAAGAGTGGATCACGACTTGAGGATACGCAAGGATAAAGATTTATTTTCTTGTTTTGCAATCAAATTTGATTCAGTGGTCAGGATCAAGATCCATAAGAAAATCAAAGAGCTAATCGATTGTTCTACACATAATTTCCAAATTATTCAGAGACTAGGCATTAGAGTATGGCTATTGCAGGTGTGGCGTGGGCAGTGAAACTTCAATCAAAAGTTTCGAAAATAGTTTGGACCACAAAAGAATTCAGCAATAGTGCAAGGCGAAGGAGAAAAACAGACCATCGGATAAATGCAGTTTTAATATTTCTCATCTTTCTCAGCAATCTTTTCTTAGTGAAATAGGTTGGGGCATCATATTATTAATACTCATGTCCTATCCAGTGTATTGGTTTTTTTTTGTTCTAGGTTTTAGCATGGATAGTGCACAATCTAGAGCAAGTGGGTAACACAGTTTCGACCACGGTTACATCTTTAGAAGGATGAAGGAAAAAACATGGCATCATTGCGCTCTCAAATTAGTGAGAAGTTTGCAGGTTTTGCAATGTTTCAGCTATTGTTTCAGCGTTGTTGCAGACCATTCAGTAGGGGAAAACGCATGAAGTTGCAGACCATTTATTATTATATATTTGTTTGTTTTGTTTTGTTTTTATCCTAACGCCGCTATTGTTTTCTCGTTTGTAGATCTACAAATTTATTCAAGCATGTAAAATGTCGTTGTACCAGCATGTTGTAACATCATGTAAACTTTTCGGTGTATCATCATGCTGTAGCAGCATGTAAATTTTTCATTGTAACAGCATGTAAAATTTCATTTTGTTTTATTCGTCTAAAATTTTTCTTTATTGTGTTTATTTGCACGTGAAAGGATGGACGAAAAAAAAACATTCATTCTTGAAATCAATTTAGGCATCCTATTTTCTGATCCTTGTGATCGCACGAAGCATGGAGGAGAGCATACTTATTATAAAAGAAAAAAATTAGAGCAAAAACGTTCTTTTATTCATTAGCCTACCTACTCTATGCTAATTAGAATTAAAAATTGGTTACGTATAGGAAAATTTCTAGTGGATCCAAGCACACAACAATAATAGCAATAAGTTCATGTGCAATTTTTCAAATGAAAAATAGAAATTTACCTGAAGAAATGAATTTTGTTGTTGTAACGACAAACTATCTAAGAAATAAAATTTATCTGATCGAGTGCTTTCCTAGAACCATTACTTGATAATTCTTTCATAGGCGCATTTTTCCTCGCTCAGATCTTGTTGTAACTCCTCTTCATATTGCTCAAATGTTTTTTGTTCATCATATAATGCATAGGAGTCTTCATATCTTGAATCGTTGATGGAGGAGTATTTGAATCTTTAATTACTGTCAAGATCTCCTCTTCCTGAGAAGAGGAGATCCCGACTTTCCTAAGGATCTGAGTGAGTAGTTCCAAGCTGACACTCATTGTTAAAACATATTGAAAAAGGGGTTCTTACATCACCCAAATAAAAAATAAATAAAAATGAAAATCATACTTGTCGAAACACATACTCTCCACAGTTGCGGAAAACACAATTTCTACAATTGAAATTCACACTTGTGAAAAAATTGAAATTCACACTCTAGAGCTAGCAGGGAGAACATGAGGAGTCTCCACTCAAGTAGCTTCTATGACCCCTTACCAACACATTCATACACACTTGTAGGAAATCAAACTAAATTTCAATCCATCGTGCTTCCCCGACAGCGGCACCAAAATGTTAGGTGGAAATATTGTCGTTTAGTTCCGTTGTAGTATTTGCCCAACTATTTAATTTGTCAATCCGAGGTTCATAAGCTTACGAAGCACACACACTATATATGTAGGACTAAAGTGAAAGTAACCTAATCTAAATTGTTGAAATGAAACTAATCTAGGAAAGCATCAAAATACTAACTAAGAGAGCAGGAAATTGCATAAGGTAAAAACAATATAGCATGTGAAGAGTTGAACAACAAATGACATATGTGAGCTCACACAATATATCAATATCAAATTATATTACAAGAGTCAAATGACAAAGCATGAAAGAATAACAATGAAAGAATCAAATCTAAGAATCCCCCTCTCCTAATTACAAGACTAAATTATGAATTACATAATTCTAACTCTAACTTCCCAAATTATCCATTACAGGATGTCTCACCCCCCCCCCTCATGAAGAGAGAACACTCTCTTATATACATGAAAGTCTTGAAGAGTGTCATAATTACAGATACACTATTCTCTCAACTTATTCCTTCAAATCCTCCACTCATATCTTGGATAAGATATCCTATCAAAATCTCCATGATCTTCTCCTTTGAATATGCTTGAATGATTGTCCCAAATATTCTTCAAATCTTCAAAGCTTGAAGATGAAATTCGAATTTAAGGCTAGGTGGTAATATTTGACTTTGTTTAAATCTTCACATATTCTTTCACAAATCATCAAACTCATCCAACCTTGATATATAATGAAAATATGTCATTTTTCTAATATTTAATCATAAATTCACTTATAATACTGAAATGAATACAATGGAAAATAATAAGGAGAAACCCAAGTATCATTATGTAAATGGTATTATGGAAGGTTAATGGGACAATTAAATGTAAGGAATAGTGAAGGAAAAGAGGATATAAATGTGACATTTCGGAGGCCCAACAATGCACTAAATGAAAGATCTTTGTATCTTTAAGATGTCAGAATACGTCTCTACCCTGAAAAAAAATGAACCCACAATTTTATGTCGAGGAAGGTGCTATGATACCACTTATAGTATTCCAAATAGAAATTAGTATGTAGAACATAAATATTTTAGCATAGAAATGGCAGAGAAACAATGATATAACCAGAACAATACCATAATAATACCATAATAACACCAAAAAGAGCACCTTGATTAATTATAGCAATGTTCGCTTGTCTCTTCAAGGGGGCAACCTCCAACAGAGGATATCTCTATTAAAATAATATCCAAGACAATATTTCTAATACTCTGTACTCTTATTTATACTAAATCTATCTATCCAAAAGAACAATCTAGAGGAAGATCCTTCTAGAAGCGAAAGCTTCTATTAGGTCTTCTTACATTTGACTTATTCTTCCTTATTGCTAGGCCTTATTAATATTGGTCTTTATTACATAGAATTATATTATTCTACCTGCGTGAGGGGTTAGGGAGGTTATGTCCCTAACACCATTCCACTATATTGTGATAATACAAGAACCATTAGTATCTCAAAGATTCCAGTGATGCACTCCAAGACGATACACATTCCAATCAAGTATCATTTTCTACAGGAATAGGTTGCAAACAATAACATTCTAGTTGAGTATGTTGGGAGAATAGAACATATTGTAGACATATTTAGAAAATCGCTTCCAAGGGAATCCTTTGGGCATATTCATCAGAAACGTCGTATAGTTTCTTCCCCATAATGAATTTTTAAAGATATTCGTATGTCAAAGGACAATATAGTTTGGGGAGAGTTCAGTCAGAGGGAGAAGCCCCAACGGGAAGTTATATTTTCCATTGATGTGAAAGGGGGAGATATTTATTATATGTTTATAGAGAGACCACAAAGGAATTATTCCAAAGGGAGCGATGGTCACAGGGGGAGCATGAGTGATATGACTTTAGTGTTGCATCAAAGTGTTGCCATCAATTCCAAAAGGGGAGATTGTTTATTAATTGGGTTGGCTTTCATTGATTTAAACCCTTTAAGAAAGCATAATATAAAATTATGGTAGCCCCAACATTATGGTTAAAAAACTCAAGTTTTTTTGAGGTATAAAGGTATGAATATCAATGTATTTGCAGGTAAGACTATTCTATATGGATAGTACATGTCGTGCCATTTCCGGTGATATGTGTAATGCCGTATAAATCCTCATTGTTAGGGATTCATTTCCTTGTGAAGTTGGAGAACCCTCATGAGTTATCTAGAATTCCCTAGAGGGTCAAAGAAATCAATTTATTCTAGAAGCTACTAGAAGAATTTTACTAGTCAAAGTGGTTGTAACTATGAATTAATCATGATTTAAGTTGTTTCAAAAAGAAAATAATTAAAAATAAATTTGTTGCAACTAGAAGTGGTGATTTTACTATTTGTGGATAAAGTGGTTGTAGGTGGACAAGTGGTTAGAAGTGGGTTAGCCCTAAAATAAGGAAGTTGGGTAAAGTTAGTTAGAAGGTAACCCCTTGAGGAAGCTACTTGGAGAGTATAAATAAGAGAGAAAGGGTCTCCTATTAGAACCTATTGAGCACATTGAATATCTATTTTATGAATTGTTATGGGTAGGTATCATTGACAAATCTATAGCAGTGAGTCTGAAGCATTGATAAAATGGTAGGTACGAAGGGTTGAGACTGCGGATATTGAATTAGAGTTTTAGCTAATACATCTGCAGATTGAAGTAATAGAAGGAAGTAGGAATTCTTGGGCCACATTGGAACAAAGTGTGGATACCTGCGGGATTACTAAATAAAACATGAATCTATTGCCAAATATGAAAAGGAAGATTTGATCTATCATTAGTCACAAGTTGCAGGGAAGAGAAGTGACTACATGAAGGTGTGACAATGATATGGTACAGTAGAACCTTCTACATATTATCCAGGTGGATATCGGTGGTCACCCACCTTTTCCAACTGGCTCAAAACAGTATTCTGGCAATTTTGGTAATTTACTATTTTTAATAGTTTTTCACTTCCAGAGCTGTTTTGAGGACCTAAACGATGTTTTTTGGGAAAAGTGAGAGAAATATGGTATTTCCTTAGATATTTTCCCAAAAATGAATCTCCTCGAAGATACCTTTCTAACGGGCTATCATACGCCTAAAACGGAGATCGTATGCAAAAGTTACGACCCTGGCAAGTTGATGTACTAACTTACCCAAACGGGGCCCACATGAATTCTGGCGCTTCATCTCCTAGGGTTAGGTTTTTGGATGTCTAGGATTTTTTTCATTCTTGTTTATTGTAAAAAATTCCTTTAGATCCTCATTGTAATCATGTTCTTTTGAATGAGCGCAACCATCACATCTCTTCTCCGATATAAGCCGCCACCATTACAACAAACTTGTTTCCATTGCATTTTACATTTTCAACTTATTTCCTTATTGAATAGAAAACTAGTTTTATTGTATCTATGTTATTTTGTGTTAAGCACATGTTAATAATTTGTATTCATTTCATTTTTCTCATAAAATCTGGATCAACAGAAATTAAAAGGTATGTTATATACTTGTTGTTGTTGGTTATTGATAATGGCCTAGGGTTTGATTATGGAAGAAAAAGCATGTACCCTTGAGGGTTTGTAGGCTGGTTGGTACTTGATGTATGAGGCATATCTACGGTGGTATATTTATGGTGTGTTTTCTTGCTGTGGTTGGAAAACTACATAAGATAGTTTGTTATAATACATATTATGATTTTGTATCATATTTGAGGAATCTTGGTTGAAGAGTGGTAGTGAAGATATTAGTATAGTTTGAAGTTGCATTACAGTTAGGGTTTACAGTATGATGGATGTAAGGGTTTCCTGTATTTTATGAATGGTTCATGGTTTATGTATGGCACTTGGTTGGTAAGGAATTCTTGAATTTAGTTCATGGTATATAATTTTGGCATAAGGGTATGTAACATATATGAGAAGATTTAAGACTACATTGAAGAGTTCCAGTATCAAGATCAACAGTGACAGTTGACAAAGGAAAAATAATGAAGCTTAGAGTGTTACTAGTGATCCACGAGTTGCAGTGAAGAAGGTCGCGGACATCCATGACTTGCAGTTAAGAGAAGTGTGAATACCCATGTGTTGCAGTATATATAGATCATAGATTTGCTGAAAGGTTTGAAGAAAAATCAGGTCAGTGAGAGATTTGGATTTGTGACAGTGACAGAGGTTAGCAGTGAAAGTAATAGAGGCCAGAAGTAATAGTGATAAGTTGTTCACAGTTGGAACTTATATTTTAGGGTGGTTGGATGGAGAAAGGGTAGGTGGTTGTAGCCATCTTCTGTTTGTTTCCTGAGAACATAGGAGGTTGTAGCCTCCTTCTGGTTTTAGCTAGAGAATTGGGGAGTTGGAGCTTCCCTTAGGTTGTAGCATGAAAATAAATGGGGTCTAAGCCTCCTTCCAATTGTAGTTGGGGAACAAAGGAATTTGGTGCTTCCAATGAATTTAATTCTTAAAGACGTGTAAGAAAAATAATTTTGTGGCTTTCTTCCGCATTGGGTTTCCACATAAAAACATTGGTGTATTGTGTATGTGTATTATTTCTCATTATTCATGGTTCCTTTATTCTTCACTTGTTGAATGATAATGGTAAATTGATCATAAAGATAAAATAACACTTATATATTGTGGTTAAAAGTATTAAAAATAGTTATTATTGATTCAACCCCCCTGCTCTTAGTAATCCAACATAAAATAAGAAACTAGCAAGGCCACTGGGGGAAAAATAATAAAGAATGGAGAAATAACCAAACCATTATTTATGTCCTTCTACTCTAAGCTCTCTGTGATTCCTAGGGCCATGTCACAAACATATACCCTATGCTACTAGAGTTAAGTAATCTTCTTCACCCACTTAAAACAGAACCATTACTGCCTAATCCTATCATTCAGGATATCTCCCCAACCCCCAAAAGGAACCTACCCTTGCATGCAACATGGTTCATACAATCCATCCATGTGCTACATGTTTTTCATATGGACATTACACTCACCATTTCCCAATTCTTCCCTAGTTTTAGACAACATTGACCACAATTCATGAGACAACTATTCTGACTCAACCAAATACCAACGCTCAATATATGTTGAAACATATAACAATAAATGAACCTATATCTAACACTATTTATTACATATCCATGTTATTTGGGTCATGAAATAGTCATCCTTGCAGTATTTGTGGGTAATTTGACCATTTTACATGCCCACCAATAATTGAGTACTAGATCCACTTTCTGGCATATATCAAACAAATTTGTACCTCTCTCCTACACAATGAAATAATGGGCATCATAACACCCACCCCTATACCCCCCAACACTATGTTAGGGGATTTTACCCTTCTTAACCTATGTAAATCACTAGTGTATCCTCCATAGGATATTCTCCCCCCACTAGGAGCCCATGCAAGTAATGATTTTTCTACCATCTACCAGATCTCCATGTTATTTGGGCCCATATCCTATAGCAACCACTCATTTCCCTTGTGTATAAACACCTACCCACTAAACCTAGGAAGGACTACACATGCCTCAAGGCCAAAGTCTCAATCCATTTGTATTGTCTCAAAATTAGTAGGTGTGTTAGAAATCAATGGTGTGTCACACACATGAAACATGTCTGGTACCAAGAAGTCACTCACACCAACCCATTCTCTTAGAATACTCTTTCATCTCCTCTCCATGTCTTCCATTTATATAAGGAAATTTTAGAGGTGATTACAATGCTTGATTACTTACAAGATTCCAGGCATCATTGATATTTCTTCCTCCCCCATGAAACACTACAACCTATTGCCTCACTAGGCATGTGCATGGTCAAAGCTGGAGATTCCATGCCCCATGGACATATTAATTAGTTTAAACGCTAGATCCTAGTCTAGGATGCTTTTGAGGAGGGTAATATGGTCAACATATTCCCCACTAGCAAAGTGGACATCTTAGTGACACCAAGCATAAAGGAAGACATTCTCCTCAGAGTAGCTTGTTCTCTTGAATAGGTGGTCACACATAAATCTTTCTTCTAGGAGTTTTAAAATGTTTTCACTTGGTCATACAATGAAATTCCTAGAATTGATCCAAGCTTTTTTAACATCATATTGAAACATGGCTAGATGCAAAACCCTATCTAGTAGAAACAAAATACCCTTCATCCCTTCAAATCCATGGCCATCAATTCTAAGATTGGAAATCTCCACAAAGCCAGTTTCATTTATCTAATCCCATGCACATCATGGGTATCTAACACTATTATTTTGAATAAAAATCAAGGAACTATTTGTATTTTTACTCATTTGCATGATCTAAACCAATCTTGTCCCAAAGAAAACTTCTAGACCTTGTTCATCAATCAGGTTATCAATGAATGTCATAGGCATGTGGTCCTCTCTTTTATGAACTAGTTCTTAGGGTACAACACAATTCAAATCTGAGATGTAAATAAGTATAAAAATGTATTTACCACACCTTGGGGAACATTTGTTTACCATGTTATTCCCTTCAGTCTAAAAAATGTTGGAGCCACCTTCCATCATGCCATGAGTTACATTTTTCATGACCTCACTCATATAATTTTGGATTATCTTGGTGACCTCCATGTTTGGTCTAAAACTCAATCACAACACCTAGAAGAACTCTTCACCATTTTCCAAGGATGCCCGAAATATAATATTGAATTGAACCCCCTCAAGTGATACTTTTTCATCATTTCTAGATGATTATTAGGTTTTATCATTTCTCCGAAAATAATCACATTTGACCTATTGAAATTCCAAAACAATAGTGAAATTCCCACCACAATACCTTGCACCAACTACAAAGTGTAGAGGGAAAAGGAATTTTTTTATGATATTGTTTTATTGATTATGTAACTTGCCCCCATGTATTCTTCAGATTTCTATGTTAGGATATCCCTTTCCAATGGGATGACCATACAAAAAAATGTTTTCTTGCTATGAAACATGCTCTTTCAATTGCCCCATTAATATATTCAATGTGTTGTCATTGATGGCAATGGTCGAGAGCTCATTCTTCACGCACTTGATGGTAATGAGTTTAGGAAAACAAAGAGGATCATTGATTTTAAGGATGAATAAAGTTCCTACAATCCCTATGTTTTTAACGAACATCCCCCTATAATTATCTATGTTATGGTTCCTCGTTGTAAATTGGTGACTTGAGTCCTCATATACTTAGAGAGTGCATGGCTTGAGTCCTTATAATACTGCAAGGGCATGCAATAATGTCGATAAAGAGGTACTTGATAAATTGGACAAGCTTCATCAATGATTTATTATCTTTGTTTTTTTCTCTCATCTAAGTACTTTTTCGCTCCATAAAGAATATTAGTATGAAATCATTATTTAAATACGAAATCTCATCTAGATCCTTATTCTTCCCACCAAAATCATTGGCCTAATTGGCATGATGTTGGTTTTGAATGACACATATTATGAATATAAAGAGCACGACCATGAATATGGGTATGTTGGGAGGTCCATGCATGACATTGATATGAGAAAGTTCAAATGAAACGAGGACAATATCGAATATATAGAGTGGGTGTGTGAGTCATATTTGAGTCTGGAAACCCTCCCATATAATTAAGGCATGTGAACAATCTATCCATGTCAAATTTCATTGCACACAAAAACAATTTTAAAAAATTTCAACGTTGGCCCCATTCAGCAGTCACTGTTGTCCATGTCTAGTCCTAATACAATGTCTTTTAGTTGTTTTTTTTAAAGTTCATTCGAGATGGATGTTCCTGCCTCTAGTACTGCAATGGCATGAAATAACATCGATAAATAAGTGCATGATAAATTTTACAATATTCATCAGTTATTTATTGTCTTTGTTTTTTTTATCTCATTTAAGTAATTTTTCACTCCATAAAGAATATTAGTATGAATTAATCATTATTTAAAAACGAATTATCATCTAGTTCCCTCTTCTTTCCATGAAAAGAATGGGCCTAATTGGCATGATGTTGGTTTTGAATGACATAGATGATGAATATAAAGAGCACAACCATGACGATGGGTAAGTTGGGAGTTCCATGCTTGATACTAATCCGAGAAATTTCAAACTAAACGAGGTTGATATTGGATATATAGAGTGGGTGTGTGATTCATATTTGATTCTAGAAACCCTCCCATATCATCAAGGCATGTGAATAGTCTATCTATGTAAAATTTTAGTGCATACAAAAATACTTTGAAAATATTTCAATGTTGGCCCCATTCACAGGTCACGATTGCCCATGTCTAGTCCTAGTACAATGTATTTTATTTTTTTCGTTTAAAATTCATTCTAGATTCACATGCCTGCATATAGTACTGAAAGGGCATGGAATAATATTGATAAATTGCACAAGATTCATCATCTATATCTTGTCTTTGTATTTTGATCTCATCCAAGCACTTTTTTGCTTCATAAAGAATATCAGTACGAAATAATTATTTAAGTATGAATTATCATCTAGAGCCTTCTTCTTTCCACCAAAATCATGGGCTTAATTGGCATGATCTTGGTTTGGAATGACATAGACGATGAATATTATAAAGATCATGACCATGCCGATGTGTATGTTGAGAGTTCCACGCATGACATTAATTCAAGAAATTTCAAATGAAACGAAGATGAGATCAGATATATAGAGTGGGTGTGCGAGTCATGTTTGAGTCTAGAAACCCTCTCATATCATCAAGTCATGTGAAAAGTCTATCCATTTCAGATTTTAGTGCATACAGAAAAAGTTTGAAAAAATTTAAATGTTGGCCCCATTCACAGGTCATTGTTGCTCATGTCTAGTCCTATTACAATTTATTTTAGTGGTTTTGTTTAAAATTTGTTCGAGATGCATGCGCTTGCATATATTACTACAAGGGAATGTAATAAAATTGATAAAGAAGTACTTGATAAATTGCACAAGCTTCATCACTTATCTCTTGTCTTTGTTTTTTCATCTCATCTAAGTACTTTTTTGATCCATAAATAATATTCGTACTAAATCATTATTTAAATATGAATTCTCATCTATCTCCTTCTTCTTACCACCAAAATCATGGGCCTAATCATCATGATGTGGGTTTTGATTGACATAGATGATGAATATAGAGAGCACGACCATGACAATGGGTATGTTGGGAGTTCCATGCAGGACATTAATTTGAGAAATTTCAAATGAAACGAGGACGAGATCAGATATATAGAGTGGGTGTGTAAGTCATATTTGAGTCTAGAAACCCTCCCATATCATCAAGGCATGTGAAAAATCTATCCATGTCAAATTTCACTTCTTATAGAAACAATTTTAAAACATTTCAACGTTAGCCCCATTCACAGGTCATTGTTGCCCATGTATAGTCCTAGTACAATACCTTTTATTTTTTTTGTTTAAAATTTGTTCGAGATGCACATGCCTACATCTAGTACTGCAAGGGAATGCAATAACATCAATAAAGAAGTACTTGATAAATTGCACAAGCTTCATCAATTATTTCTTGTCTTTGTTTTTTTCTCTCATCTAAGTACTTTTGCTCCATAAAGAATATTAGTAAGAAATCATTATTTAAATATGAATTCTCATCTAGCGCCTTCTTATTTCCACCAAAATCATGGGCCTAATTGGAATCATGTTGGTTTTGAATGAAACAAGCGATGAATATAAAGAGCACGACGATGACGATGGGTATGTTGGGAGTTCCATGCATGACTTTAATCCAAGAAAGTTCAAATGAAACAAGGACAAGATCAGATATATATATGTGTGTGTGTGTGTGTGTGTGTGTGTGTGTGTGTGTGTATGTATGTATGTATTAGGTGTGTGAGTCATATCTGAGTCTAGAAAACCTCCCATATCATCAAGGCATGTGAACAGGCTATCCATGTCAAATTTCAGTGCATACATAAATGATTTGAAAAAATTTCAATGTTGGCGCCATTCACAAGTCATTGTTTCCCATGTCTATTCCTAATACAATGTCTCTTAGTTGTTTCATTTAAAATACATTCGAAAAAAACGTGCCTACATATAGTACTGCAAGGGAATGCAATAAAATTGATAAAGAAGTACTTGATAAATTGCAAAATCTTCATCAATTATTTATTGTCTTTGTTTTTTTCTCTCATCTAAATACTTTTTTGATCCATAAAGAATCTTAGTACGAAATCATTATTTAAATACGAATTCTCATCTAGCACCTTCTTCTTTCAACCAAAATTCTGGGCCTAATTGGCCTGATGTTTTTTTTTTTGAATGACGTAGATGATGAATATAAAGAGCACGACCATGACAATGGGAATGTTGGGAGTTCCATGCATGACATTAATCTGAGAAAGTTTGAATGAAACGAGGATGAGATCGGATATATAGAGTGGGTGTGTGAGTCATATTTGAGTCTGGAAACCATCCCATATCCTCAAGGCATGCGAACAGTCTATCCATGTCAAATTTTAGTGCATACAGAAACAGTTTGAAAATCTTTCAATGTTGGGCCCATTCATAGGTCATTGTTTCCAATGTTTAGTCCTAGTACAATGTATTTTAATTATTTCTTGTAAAATTCATTCGAGATTCACTTCCCCACATATAGTACGACAAGGGAATGAAATAACATTGATAAAGAAGTACTTGATAAATTGCTCAAGCTTCATCGATTATTTCTTGTCTGTGTTTTTTTCTCTCATCTAAGTAATTTTTCGCTCCATAAAAAATATTAGTATGAATTAATCATTATTTAAATACAAAATATCATCTAGTTCCTTCTTCTTGCCACCAAACTCATGGTCCAAAGTCCCATGTTTTTGAAAATTTTCAACGAAGATGTTATAGAAATGACAAACATGTGCATCGAAACTTTGTTTCTGCAATAATATGATAGCAATGATGGCATTTACGATGATGGTATAAAGATGAATGAACTTATCTTGGTTTAAAGAATAATTTATTCTCTATAGAACAAGGAAAAACACATGAAGGTGGAAGCTCATATGGCCTCTCTCCTCCCCCTCACATCACTCTCAATTCCCCAATATCCAATCTATAAAATAGAAAATGATCAAAAGAAACATAGTAATCATGCAAATAAATTACGAAAACAAAACTTAATTAAGGTAAATTAAATTATGAGTTTGTAAATGATATTTATATTTTATCACATATGCTATGGCCACTATTTTCGGTTTTGACATAACAAACAACATGCAATTAAAACTTAAAAACATGTAATTAGCCCACATAAGTAAATTATCTAAAGATAGTATTTCATACAAATTAAAATATATAGTTACGTAGCTCATCCAAATCAACATCGGTACCATCCTTCTTCTATATTTTCTTGATATTCATCCAATTCGACATATGTATCATCATTCGGTTTGGAAACATTTTTGAAAGGATTGACGATATCATCATCGTCATCAATGTCAGTTTCTAGCATATCTTCATCGACATCATCATCAAGAACTACATTGTCTCCTATGCCTAGCTCATCTCCGTCTTCTTTGTATGTCAACCAATATTCCTGATATGTCCTTGGTGCATCATATTTTTGTTAAATATCATTTTCTTCCTCTACAATATGCTTTATTGGCCTTCATCTTGGATCATATCCAACAAAAAATTACCAATCCCTCTCGCCTGGAACCTTTGAGTAAAAGACATGTTCACATTGGCTTGAAAAAACATAGTGATCATGTCCTCTTTCAAACATTGTTGTTTTAATAATCGGAAATCCATTGGCATGTTGAATAGAATTTATTTCCTCATCAAATTCATGCATCCATAACCAATACCATTTGAAGTCAAATAGAACTAATTTGAATGAATTAAAGTCACACTGAAGTATATCATCCAAATACCCATAATATTTATTTTCCAATTCTTGGGGATGTTTGTCACTCCTAGAGGAAACATTAGCAACCTACAATACTGCAAGTATCCCACTATAAAAAGTGTTCATGGTTTCATCCTACTGTTTGATGCGAAATTTACAATCATTGCACCACATAGCCTTGTGGTTTTTCAACTGCAATATGTGAGACATGTAAAAGATGCATTGTCAATTAATAAACATATTTATATAACTTGGAAACTATCTGTAAAAAACACACCTCCAGTCACATTAATATAATATAAATTAACTGAATAAAATGGGTGAAGTTTCTTTCCTGACAATATTTGAAACCATATGCTAAATCAATTTCCCTCTATGTAACATTGGCATATCCATTACGATGATCTTCTCTAACCAATTTAGACAATTGTTTCCATGATAATCTACCACCGTGATGTTGTTTACATATTTCAATCCATGTCTTCATCCAGTCAAGATTGTTTGCAATGTATAAATGTAGGGCATCCCAATCTTGAGCAATTGAATAAAAAAATCATAATTCACCATTATTAAATATTAGTTAAAACCATGGTAAATATTAATAATTGATAAAAAGAATAAATAGTAAGTGAGTATGATCATATATTAAACAAAAAACGAAAATTTATATGTATTATAAATCTCCACAATCTAATTACCTCTCACTTTCTTCATTCTACCTTTCCCCAATAGGTGCTCCCCTTAAAACAATTTGATGGATTTCACATCCCAAATGTGATGCATTGCATGCATAGTTGGAG
>JZKD02S1372601.1:368689-379945 GCA_000966675.3 Picea glauca
CTGAATTTGATATGAAAGATCTAGGTCTCATGCACTATTACTTGGGACTAGAAGTATGGCAGAAGCGTGGTGAAGTATTCCTTGGACAAGGAAAATATGTAATAAAGATCCTTCATAAGTTTGGAATGATGGACTGTAAGTTCATGGACACTCCTATGAATGTGGATATAAGGAAAATGAAAGTCCTAGATTCTGATCCAGTAGATCCATCTCTATATCAGCAGCTAATTGGATCATTGATGTATCTGGTAAATACTCGACCATATATTTGCTTTGTTGTAAATACATTAAGTCAGTTCCAGGTGGAACCAAGACAAGAGCATTGGATAGCTGCAAAACATGTTTTAAGATATATTCGTGGGACAATAAACTATGGCTTAAAATATACCGCATCTAGTGATATCCAACTTCATGGATTCACAGACTCTGATTGGGCAGGAAGTGTAGAAGATAGAAAGAGTACTTCAGGTATGTGTTTCATCTTGGGCTCCGCTATGATATCTTGGAGCAGCAGGAAGCAAAATTCTTTCGCACTTAGTACAGCAGAAGCAGAGTATATGGCAGCTTGTGAAGCATGCAGAGAAGCAGTATGGCTAAGGAAGTTAATATTTGATTTATTTGATCAAACTCCATAATCAACCACAATATATTGTGTTAATCAGAGTTGTATAAGACTATCCGAGCATCCAGTGTTTCATGAAAGGTCGAAGAACATTGAGATAAAATACTACTTTATCTGAGATAAATTCCAAGAAGGAGAGGTAAAGATCGAGTATATCCCCACGTATGAGCAGACAACAGATATCCTGACAAAGCCTCTTTCCAGAATCAAGTTTGCATATTTCCGAGAGAAGATGGGGATTGTGGAAATAACTCCCTTAGCTAAAAGGGAAGACTCTCCAGGATAGAGAAGGTACTCAAAAATGTTTATTTCTGTGATTAAAATAACTCTCCAATTAGGAGGGGGAATTGAAATGTTATTTATTTTTGTAAGAGTCCAGATTGGACAGATGCTTTCCTGTTCAGAAAGTGGATTGATATTTTTGACAGACAGTGGCTTCCCATTGTAGTTAACATGGGAGGCAGATTGATTGTTGATGTATCATAGACAATGACTTCCCATTTATGGGGAGTGATCTAGGACAATCATTCTTCTTGGCAGTCACTCTGAGTAGTGTTCAAGTAGAATGGTTTACCTCATCGGGCAATCCTTCTTTCGAAGTTCACAGTTGTAAGCAATTTCAAAGAATCGTCCATTTGGAGGTTGATGCAGGAAAGACATTCCTCGAGGGCAGACTCATTCTTTCCAGGTTACACTTGTTTAGTGTCATAGGAATGGCCCAGGGTGGGGAATGGTCCGGACAGTTACTCCTCGAGGGTAGACTCATTCTCTCCAGGCTACACCTTGTTTGGTGTTGGAGGAATGGCCCAGGGTGGGGAGTAGTCCAGGCTCAGTAATCAGGGACAATTATTCCTCGAGGGAAGACTCATTCACTCCAAGTTACACCTTGTTTAGTGTCGGAGGAATGGCCCAGGGTGGGGAATATTCCAGGACAGTCATTCCTTAGGGCATACTCATTCCCTCCATGTTATACTTTGTTTAGTGTCGGAGGAATGGCCCAAGGTAAGGAATGGTCCAAGCATTTCTCGAGGGCAGACTCGTTCTCTCCAGGTTACACCTTGTTTGGTGTCGGAAGAATGACCCAGTGTGGGAAATGGTCCAGGTTCATAAATAAAAAACAATCCTTCTTCCTTGGTTGAGAAGAATGAGGCAGATAACCTAGTGATGATATTCTATATTGAGGGCAGACATTCTTTCAGACCTCACAGATGTGAGTGAAAGATTGGCCCAGATGATTATTATGGATACTCTATACTGAGGGTAGACATTCTTTCAGATCTCACAGACGTGAGTGAAATACTGGCCCAGATGATTTAGTTTTATCATAACCTTGTTTCTATGCAGATGAAGACTACTGTGGTGGCAGACATTCTTTCAGATCTCACAGATGTGAGTGAAATATTAGCCCAAATGATACAGTTTTTATCATAACATTGTTTATATGCAGGCTTCTATTTGTTATGAAGGACAGTTTGTGATTGTGTTTCACAAAGTCTGAGTAGTTGTGTACTACTGGAATAGACATAGGTGTGTTCTATAAATTGATATTGTGTCAGTTGTCATAGGAGATTATCTAGTCGGATAATAATGACAGGTTCTCGTGGTGCTACCAGTTGAATGGTCTATTGTGCTCAAGACCATACCTCCCTAGCTAGGAGGGAGTGTTAATATTATGGTAGATTCGGGAGGTATGAACCTCTATTATGACCTATTATGAGATTAGAATCCTCCAGAAGGAAGCAAAGAATTGAAGGAAACCCTAGACAAGTTGTCGGCTGAACAAATATATTTATATTGAATTTATTGATGCCCAGAAGAAGAAGTCGGCCCAATTAGACTAGCCAGGTCAGCCCCAGTTAGAATGGCCAGTCCACTATAAATACAGGGCGCCAGTTTCAATATTTGTCATCTCATCAGTTGCAGTGAGAGCAATATCTATGTAGGCAGTAGCAGTTTGGTGAGAAGGTTTTCTGGGAAGGCTGGGAGAGTGGTGTGCTAGCTTCTGGGTGGGATCATCTGTTCAGTTTAGTTTCTATTCTTTTGCTTGGTGCATTTGGCCTCTCTTGGCTATAGATTGCAGCCAAAATTCTCTTCTCGGTCAAGCTCAAGGTGCTCGGAGGGTGGCTTAAGGCTTGTGGTTGGGTGACGAGAATATCGTCAATGGTTAAACGAGCACAATCCTCTATATTCTAACAGGAGCTACTAATTTAGGAAGATACTGACTAATATACACCATGGATTGATATACCATATATCCCTCCACCATATAACCCTTAGGATGTTCTCTTTGTCTAAAAAAATCCTTCAATGATTTCAAGTGCCTCTCCACCATCCACATTGACCTTGTGTGTATAGGACCACACATTTAATTCTCCTCAAATTGGTGTATGAGGTAGTGTTCGTGTGCATTGAAAAATGTTGGAGGTAGATACCTTTTCATTTCACATATTAGTCGAGGAATTTCTCTCTTCCAATACTTTATATCATCTTGATGGATTTCTTTTAATCACAACCATCTACAGATCATGACGCAAGAAAATAACATGTTTCAACAAACCATAATATATATTACATTACAAGTAAAACATATGTCATTAAGTAAAAAAAAAAAATCAAAAAATATTTTGCATGTAAATCCCAGCTACTTACCTCATGTACTTTCCAAGATCATATATAGCTTGTTTGATGTTTTTGTCAAAGTCATTTGGGAGAGATAGAAGTAGAACATACTATAACAATAAAAATGAATCATTATTTGTTTCCAAAGTAGAAAAAAATAAAATAAAAATACTAAAAGATGTATATGGCCAATATATAAATATGTATAACAAAATTATTACCTTAATAAAGGTATGGAAATCATGTGTTTTTACCCCACCAATTTCACCTTTCTTCATTAAGATATTATTTATGTTTGAAGAAAATCCTATGAGAAATTTTATTCTTTGAATGACCTCTTTTACATCATTTCTTTGTTGCTTTGTTAATAATTGTTGGAGCGGGCTATTTTGGGGTACAACGTAGCAAATGAGGAATACAACTAAGGAATGAACCAAAGAGGCAACACGTGTCAGGAAAGAAGGGAAAGTTGCATGACAAAAGGTAAGGAAAGAATCACATTGAGAATTACGGAGAATAAGTGCATAATCAAAGAAAGGATCGGTTGGATCGAAGACCAACCGTACGATGGAATTTATTATGTGGAAAAAACTAATACAGTAGGGTTAGGGTTTTGGGTTATGATGTAATGGTTTTTTACCCACTTTTGTAGTATAAATACATTATGTATGAGGTAGATAGGGGATCACTTTTACGTGTGTGAAGAGAAATATATTTAAGAAACTTTATGAGTTTTGAGTTGCAGTACTTGTTTTGGTTGAGAGTTGTGGAGCTCAGATTGTATCAATTTTGGAGACTTATGGAGTGTAACCGAGGGTCGGGTGACAAGTTGTGGAGATTGGTGCGACACTGGTCAACCTCACCATTACTAAAACCTATGATGTAATGTTTGCAACACATTATTTCGATGAATATGAATAAAGAAGACATATATTTTTGGATGTAGCTCAAGGGGGTGAACCACTGTAAAACATGTTTTGTTGTGTGGAATGTTTTTTTTTTATTCTTTATTATGCTTTTATGTTGAATAAATGAATGAATGGATGAATCTGTTAAGATTATATTACATTGCACACTATATTAGACATTTTATTTTATCCATAATGAATGTTAAGAACTAAAGAATGGAAGATATAAATGATTATATGGTAGAATGAATGTTGAAGTAGAAGAAGGAAAATATGCCTAACATTCCCATGTGTTCCATCCCTTCCATAATTGTATAAACTTGGGTCATGCAATCACCCATAATCCATCTCGGATGAGAATGCATTATGCACTTTGTGCGCATTGTTTCCTTTTGGTTTACCAGAGAGGTCGATGGTTTCTAGGGTTTTGTTGGAGAACTATGGTAGAACCTCGGTTGGCCCATACATCCAAAAAATGGTTTTGTTTCTAGTTGGAACTCGGAAGATCAAATTGGATGGGATTTGATGCAGATAATGAATTAGTATAAGTGGATTTTTATCCCATGGAACCCTACAAATAAAGATATTGAAAGAAGGTTGGAGACAAAGAAGCTCCAAGTATACATCATGCCATATTTGGAGAGGTATGTGTTTACTAATTTTCATGAGGCATATTTCTGTTATTTTCCATATTTATTACAAGAGTGGTTATTGAGGTTGAAGGATACTCATCCAACTAATCGGATAAGGCCAGTAGAGTGGAATATTGAGAATATTGCATGGTTGGAAAGGGTCAATATTAAATTCACATGCGTAGTGGATTTTTGGTTAGACAATATTGTTGCAGGGTTTGTTACTGATTTTGTAGTTGATATTGTGAAGTCTTACACTGTTGCAGATTAGGATTTTCTAAAGGGACCAAGAGGAAGATACATGAGATCAATTTACACGTCGATCAACATATTATTACATGATAAAGGATTGATGAAAATCGAGTCAGACAACTAAATCACTTTGTGCACATGGTGGAGTTGGGGAAATCACTAAGGAAGATATAAGATATGGAGAGGGATGAATATGGAGGCCAGAAGAAGGAGGAAATGGAACCTATTATGATGGATGCTGAACAGCCCAAGGATATAATGGAAAGAGAAGGAGTGATGCGCAGTGGAAGACCCTGCAAGTATAATATCAATAAGAAAAAGAGGGTGGTAGCCGAGTGAGAGGGATTGGATAGTGATGAGGAAGATGTAGAGGATCTTTGTGCGATGGGGAAGATAGAGGAAATATTGCATGCCACGTATGAGAGGAAAAAAAGAGGTTAGGGGTCCAACGTAGAAGAAGGCTCTCCATTCTAGATCAGAATTAGTGTGGAGCAAACAACCCCATGTGTGACTAAGACATCTGAAGAAGAAGAAACATTCAGAAAACAAGTGATTAGTGGTAGAATGGTTTTAGTAGGACGTGGGTCTAGTGGAAATTCGAGAAGAAGTATAAGTTTAGTTAGTAGCATTCAAGTATCTACACTACGTGGAGGTGGTATTACAACAAACTTCAAAGTGGTAGGATTTGATCCAACTATTAGGTTACCTAAGTTCCGTGGAGAAGGGTCAGAGGACCCAGAAAAGCATTTGTTTGTTTGTGAGAAAATTTGGGCAACCAAGGAGATTACAGATGAAGATACCAAAGTGGCACAATTGGAGATCACATTCAGATACCACACATTGTAATGGTATATGGGCTTTGTAGTAAACAATCCACAAGGAGCCCCCACAACTATCGTATATGTGAATAAGGAATTGATCAATGAATTTCAACGACCTAGTTCAGAGGATCAGTTCATGAATGAGATGATAGAGATAAAATGGAGTCCAGGTGAGTCAGTCTAGGAGGTTGATCTAAAGTTCAAAAGGATATAAGGCAAGTTTAAGTATCCTATTACATACATGTAGCATAGACATTTATTTGTTAACTCTTTATTAGAACATTTGAAGTATCCATTGAGGCAACAAAAATTCCAAACACAGGCTCAGGCCTTGCAAGAAAACTTGCAATTGGAGAAAAATAAATATGAGCATAAAGATCCAACCGTGGAAGAGATGAGTGTGGATATGAAGAACCTAACATTTCAGTTGAATTAGAATAAGGGAAAGGAAAAGAGGGAGGATGTCTGGTGCACATTTTGCAGAACAAAAGGTCATCATAAAAATGAGTGTCCAACCTTTGTGCAATACTTGGGGACACGAATGTTGAATCATTTGCCCACAAGAGGACCATGGTGTAAGATATGTATAACACATGGACATGATCCTTATCATTGTCTCATGATGCAAAAGTATCAAACAACACCAAAGAATACTTTTTTTAATTTATGCAAGTCAGTTGGACATGAATACAAGGATTGTAGAACCTTGGAAATAATGAAGGAGGGAACATCATATACTTCTAGGGTGTAGGATGAACTGATGAAAAGACAACTTGTGCAGCAGCCACAGTATAAAAATGCACAATAGTTTCCAGTGCCACCGAAGTATAATAATGTGCATCAGTTTGGAGCACCACCACCATATAACAATATGCAGTAGTGTGCAGTGTCGTCATAGTATAATAATGCATAGTCATAGTACAATCAGGAACCATGGTATAATACACTGCACAGAGAAAATCAAGGAAACGGAGAAGGCTTCAGAGGAGAAGTTTGTGGAGGAAGAGGATTTGGAGGAGGTATAGGACCAATAGTTTTCCAAAACTCTCAAAAACCTGGACACTATGAAAGATATTGTCCACAACCACCAACGACATGTGTGTATTTTCATGCAGTAGACCATGAGATAGGACAAGAGGAAATAGAAAAATCAGAATGTCTAATGGATAGTTGTGGAAAACATAGAAGAGGATGGGAAGAAGATCAACATAGTTACTAGAGGTGGAGCCAAGATAAGAGAAGATGCGACAAAGAAGGATCAGGATCAATACGAGTGGGTCAGGAGAAACACAACAACTGAACAGAAGTTTAATGCATGCAAAGACAAGGATACATTCAAGGAAGCTAGTCATGAGGTTTTGAAGGAGAATATTGCGTCTAATTCAGGAACAAAGCCACTATATGATGTACCATTCTATGACATGCCTCCACTATTTGATCATGCTGATAGAGAACAACCATCAGATCTAGAAAGTAATCTAAGAAACATTTTGGGGTCTTGTGTGAGGTTTTTGAATGATAAAAACTCTTTACAAGTATTACAGAGTCTATTCTAAAAGTGAAATTATGGAAAAGAAATGAAATTAGAACACAAAAGAGTCAATCAAGTTCATAAGAAGAGAATAACAAGTAGGGAATTCAGGTCAAATGCAAACATTGGAGATTTCAATATGGGTTATATCGTACTAGACTTAGGGTCTAAAGTAAATGTTTTTCCTAAGAAGACATGGGAAGCTATGGGGGAACCTACATTGGGATTTTCACCTATTCAGTTGAATCTAGAAAATCAACATGGAGTGGTACCAATTGGTAGAATGAAGGTTATACCCTTATATCTTGATGGAGTGCGCACAATGTCATACTTTGAAGTGATTAACATAGTAGATAACACTTCACCATATACAACATTGTTGGGGATGGATTGATATTTGATGACCAAGCTATTATCAAATTGAAGAATAGAAATATGATCTTTTAATCAGAAGAATACAAAGTGATTGTGCCTTTAGATCCCTCAGAAGGAGGAAGGAATGTAGAACCTACGTCAGAAAATTTGATTACAAAAAACATAAACCAGTTGTATAGAACTATTGTGCGAGAAGACGATTATGTTAACCCTACTACAGATGGAATGTTGAATTGGAGAAGTATTATTTTATGTGCCTCGGAATATGAAATATGAATAGAGAATTGGAAGCAATGATTGCATGAGTTATCCACCAGAAGATGTGTAAGGATGACCCACGCAGTAAGATGGGTTAGTACAAAGGTAAGGGAACCACCTACATTTTATGGTTAGAATGACTTAGAATAATTTTTAATGAAGTTTGAGTTAGAAATAGTGGAAAATTAAAGATTACCAGTTTTGGATATTTCTTTTAAAGCTACACCTGCACAATGGTGGGATACACATAAAGAGAAGATCAAAAACTGATATCAATGCAATAGGTTACTACGCATTAGATTTTGCGTAGAGAAGGAGGACATATATGTGGAGAAGTTTGATGGAATGGGACAACCGGTAAAACATGTAGAAATATGAATAATTTAATGGACATTAGAACCACCAGTAGAGTGGTCACAAAATTGTATTCATACACTGAAAGGAATCCAAAAGAATTGGTACACAGAATTGGAACAACACAAGGAAACTGAAAATTGGGAAGAAATGCAACATAATTGTTTTATTACATTTATGTTTGAGCATGAGAATATAGAAATAAATACAACACCGAGGTTGGTAAGATATATGATTTTTGAAGAACCAAAAGTGGGGATTGTGACGACTTATTAGAACCAGAAGAGATAGCCAGTGAGACAGTTTCTACATTGCTATCATGTCTTGGAAGAAGAGGATCCAATGGAAGAAAACCTGTGCAACATCAATATTACAAAAGTGGAAGGAGAGAAAGAGGCAGAAGGTACAAAGCTAGATTCAAAATATTATGTTGCACTCCTAAAGATCAAGAAGATAAATATCGGAACAACAAAAAACCAAAAGATTGCAAGCATTATGGATTATTGGGACAATCAAATAATAGAAAGAATAACAGAGTTTCTACATGAGTACGGTGACCTATTTCTAGGGATGTTCTCATAAATGGAAGGATTACTAGGATAACTAGGAGATATGGAGATCCCTTTAAAGCCAGAATAAATACCAATAAGATAGAGACCTTATAGATTGAATCCAGTCTATAAGTAGAAGGTGAAGGAAAAATTGACAAAATGTTGGAGGCTGGTGTCATAGAACTTGTGGAAGAATCATAATGGATCATCCCTATGGTAGTATAGGAAAAGAAACAAGGGTATATAAGGATCTATGTAGATATGAGAAATTTGAACGATGCTTATCTGCATGATCCTTTTCCTACTCCATTTACAGATGATGTTTTGGAGAATGTAGGAGGTCAAGAAGCCTATTCATTTACAGATGGGTTTTCAGGATACCTTCATATCAGGATAGCACCAGAAGATAGAGATAACACTACATTTGCAACATAATGGGGATCATATCAATATATAGTAATTCCATTTGGGTTGAATAATGCACCTATAATTTTTTCAAGGGTGGTAGTAGTTGCTTTCAAGGACTTAATTCATAATTTTTTAGAAGCTTATTTGGATGATTGGACAATCTTTATCTTATTGAAGGATCAAGTGGAAGTATTAAGACTGATGTTAGACAGGTGTAGATAGTGTCATATTTCACTGAATATTAATAAATTTATTTCCAACACACCTTTTGGCATCTTGTTAGGACATGTGGTGTGTAAACAACGTCTGCTAGTTGATCCTGCCAAAATTGTTGTCATAGTTAACTTACCACCACCTAAGTCAATGCGCTAGTTAAAAAGTACACTTGGTCATACAAGGTATTATAGGAACTTCATAAGGGGATATGCACAAATTAATACATCGATGGAGATATTTTTGAAGAAGGACATTAAATATCAGTGGAATTACGAATGCTAGCAAATCTTACATATATTGAAGGAGAAAATGGTGACAACACCAATTTAAGTGTTTCCAGACTAGGAAAAGGACTTTCATGTGCATGTGGATGCATCTACATTAGTGTTGAGAGCAGTGTTAACACAACCAGGAGAAGGTGATATAGATCACCCTATAGCATTTGCAAGAAGAAATATCTCATATTCAGAACATAACCACAATACAACAGAGAGATAAGGGTTGGCCATGATATATGCATTGTAGAAATTCAGACATTATTTTTTAGGTAAACATTTTAATATGTTTACAGATCATTCTTCTCTTAGATATTTAGTCAATAAGCCAGTGTTTTGGGGAAGAATATGCATATGGATACTATTGTTTCAAAAGTTTTATTTTGAAGTTGTGGTGAAGCCTGAAAGATTGAATGCAGGGCTAGATCATTTGTACAGGATAATTAATGGAGAGGAGAAAAGTAACTTGGAGGAAAACTTCCCAGATGAACAATTGTTTTCGGCACACATTGTTGAGGAATATTTTTTTGACATTATTGATTTTTTGAGTACAAGATTTTCCCAAAAGGAATTTAATACTGCATAGAAGAAAAACTTGGTGGTCAGAGCTGCAAACTACCAACTGATTGAAAGGAAATTGTAAAAACTTGGTGTAGACAACATTTTGAAGAGATGTCTTATGGAGCATGAAAGGCCTATTATTTTAGTAGAAGCACAGGAAGGAATCGTTGGAGGACATTATGTTGGATTACTAAGAGAGGGGGGGAATCAGTAATAGCATAATTATAATCCTTTTTATTCAAATGCTATATCAATGTACAATTATTATCCAATAATGAGTCTTAAGAAATAAACAATCACACACATACACAATGCACCAGTGTTTTACGTGGAAACCCAAATCGGGAGAAAACCACAGAATTTTTTTTCTTATATGTCTTGAAGAATCACATTCATTGGAAGCACCAACTTCCTTTGTTTTCCAGCTGCAACTAGAAGGAGGCTCCAACCCCCTAGTTTCTTAGGATACAAGCTGAGGGAAGCTCCAACTCCCCAATTATCTGGCTACAATGAAAAGGAGGCTACAACCCCCTATGTTCTCTGGATATAACCGGAAGGTGGCTACAACCACCTTTCCTTTCCCTGTCCTATCACCCTGAAGGATAAGTAGAACGATGGAACCACTGTCAAACTATCACTATGAGATATACTGTTGTAAACCTGTACCAATAAATCCAAACCATGCATCAACCATGCATCCACCTGTACCTCAACCTGTAATCAACCTATACCATAAAAAAGTGCATCCAACCATGTATCAAGTATGTACCAATCATGTGTCAACTACTCGTAAACTATGACTCATCAGTATGTACCAACATCATCAACTATACACCTCATGTATGTGCCAACTCATCAACTACTTGTCTCAAC
>JZKD02S1372601.1:407368-419283 GCA_000966675.3 Picea glauca
AAAATCTCTTAAACCACTTTGACTACTTTGACCTTTTGGGGCTTCTAGATGACATATGAGGGTCCTCCAACTTCGTAAGGCCATAACTCTCAAACCGTAAGGAGTTATGTGACATCCCACATACCACCAGAAATGGATTGACATGTACTATCCATCTAGAATAGTATTACCTTCAAATAGAGAAACAATCATACCATTATCCATCAAACAAACTTGGTTCCATTACCCAAACCTGGGTTCTCCAACTTCACATGGTCATAACTCTCTAACCGTGAGGAGTTATGTGACGTTATACATACCAATGGAAATGGCATGACAAGAACTATTCATATAGGATAGTTTCCTTGACAAATTCACTGTCCTTCATCTCATTATTCCATAATTAATAATGGGTTCTCTAACTCTACAAAGTCTCTTTCTGTGAGGGATTTCACCATAAGGGGACCACTTTGGAGTTCATCCATATTTACTTCTTATAAACCATGAAAAAACAATAATGATTCATATTTACATCAAACAATATTGGGTCCATTACCCAAACCTTTATGCTATGGGGCTTTCTTCAAGGGTTGACATCAATGACAACCAACCTTAATCAACACATTATGCAGGCAAAGCTACTATGTAGAAGATATTGTGCATGGGATTATGGTGGAAAACAATTCATAAGGATGCACATGAGTACTGTCAAAATTGTGATGTATGTCAGAGGGTTGGAAAGCCATCCATGAGAGATGATATTCCATTAATACCTCAAGCAACTTTGAAGGTGTTTGATAAACGGGCAATATATTTTTTGGGACCAATTAATCCACCAATCAGAAGATCAGGAACCAGGTATATTATTACAGCGACGAAATATTTGACCAGATGGGATAAAGAAGCACCAGTAAGGGATTGCATTGAAAAAACTGCAACACACTTATTATTTGATAAAGTAGTCACAAGATTCAGATTCTCTAGAGTTTCAATGAGTGATCAGGGGACACATTTTATCAATAGTACTATCGAAGAAATGACTGAAGAATTTGAGATACATCATCAGAAGAGAACTCCTTACCATCCCCAAGATAATGGAACAATAGAATACTTTAACAATATATTGGAGAATTACTTAACCAATATTTGTAATGTGATTAGGGATGACTGGGATTTGAAGGTACCAACAATACTATGGGTGTATAGAACTAAAAGAAAGAAGCTTGCAGGGAAAACACATTTTAGATTGGTGTATGGAAAGGAAGTAGTGGTGCCCTTGGAGTATTTGATACCTAGTCTATGCATTGCAATAATGACAGATATGACATAAAGAGGTGCAACTCAAGAAATATTAGCTCAACTCCTAGAATTATAAGAATACAGAATTGTAGTTTGTTTCCATCAGGAGGTACAAAAATAAAAGGACAAGGATTGGCATGAAAAACATATGAAGAAGAATAAATTCAAAGAAGGATATATGGTTCTCCTCTATGACAGTAAATACTTGCAGCACATAGGGAAGTTAAGGATGCATTGGGTAGGTCCATATGAGATAAATTTTGTCACAGATGGAGGTGTTGTACAACTGAATGATTTAGCATGCAAGGAGATGCAAGAACTGGTAATGGTAGTCGAATGAAAATGTATAGGTACATTCGACCTACCAACCCTGAGTAGATGTCACGTAGTGAAGTAGAATTTTACATATTGTATATATTAGGAGTCAAAAGGAAGAAAAAGAAAAGAAAAAATGAATAAAAGAAGATAAAGGAAGAAAACAATAGTGGAAAAATGAGAAAAATCCAAAAAATAGGTAGAGGAATAAGTGATAGAAAAATAGTTGCAAGATATTGTGCATAGCAGACAGTAAATTGGTGTGATAGAACTCAATATATTGCATGACATGCTAAAGTGAACACAACACGACGATACGGAAAGTCAGAAAAAAAGGTGGTAAACGAAAAAGTGGGATACAATGGAGCATTTATGGAAGGCCATATAAAATCATGAAAATTGCAAGCTAGGCATTATTGTGACTTAGAGAATATGAGAGATAAGGAAAGAGAGTCAAGCAAACACACAAAGTGACCAAGTATCCACGAAGTTTCAGTGATGATTCAGAACAACAGGTTCATGATTGTATAACATGGAACCACAAAAGGTCGTAGCTCCCAGTAGAGTCGCAAGAAACACACGAAGTGTTGCGAAGTACACAGAGTAGGAAGTCATAGAAGTAGAGAACCTAATGCATCCAGAAGGAATTGTGGATGTGGATGCAATCCCATCACCCTTCGAGGAACCAGTGATCCCAACACTTGTGGAAGAACAACAACCGATTGTGGAGCAGATGGATGTGGATCCAAGGACCGGACGACAAAACCCTACTAAAGAACAGAATCCCACATAGTAGTTGTATTTGGGAGCACTATAATAGAAAAATGGTGATGAAGTGAAAGGATAGAGTTAGAAGAGCCTAGGGAAGAGGTTGAACCAGTACAGAAACCTATCACAGAGACAACACAATAAACAAAAGAACAAATGAAAGTAGAAGATGTTACAAGAAAACTAGAATCAGACGCAAAGGAAGAAGAAGAAGTGCACCAAGAGGTAGGTCCATCAACTACGACAGAAAAGAGGAAGGGGAAACAACTTGTGTAGAGGTCACTATGCAAATAGGCCTAAGTCACAATAATATTACCGTGCATACTAGAAGGAGTAAACATTATTCCTAACATTTTAGGTTGTTTGGGAAAATTGAGGTATCCAGATCATGACGTAGAAGATAGAGATAAATTCCCTAAATTTGATCTGAAAGTATACATGGAGATAAAAGGGATCAGTATGTCTAGAGTTTCAATACTTGAACAAAAATAGTGGATAACAAGATTTTACAACACACAGATAATGAACTTACTATAGATCCGTCATTTTGGATGCGAAAAGGATGTAAACAATTGTGTCAAACAATTGTTGGTGTTAGTACATGGGGGTATTTTGTGGTTAGACATGCCAGTATCAATTGATCTTGATCTGATTGCGAAAGTCACAGGTCTACCAATGGATGGGGATAATCCTGTCCAATATCTGGATCATAAAACTAAGGAGAAGACCCTGATCGAGAAAATGAAGAAAACATATGGAACAATGAGAGGGTCCAGGGGAATTATAATCAATAGGATTAGTGAAGTTGCAACAAGGATGGAAACCAAACTAATGGAATGCAAATTTATTAAGGAAGCTTCACAAGGACGGAAGTGTAGCTTGGAGGAGGCACCAGTAGGGGTGATCGCAACAACCACACAATGTGTTAAGGGGATTGTAACGACCCCATTCGTTACGACACAAAAATGGTGTACAATAGGTATTTTGTTTTTAAACATTAGGAAAATATTGTCAACAATAAAAATCATAGCAACACAACTCGAAGACATCATAATGAATGATGACACAAAGTAACAGTGTCACCCGCTACTCATCACTGAAATAAATAACAATGCAATCAATGTGTCAATGAAGGATAGCGACACATAAACATAAAAGGCATAACAAAAGCACATTAAGATTGGAGAAAATTAAGAAAGAAATCATCAAATAAATAATATAAAACGACTACCCGCCCATCCTACCTTGCAAGGTTAGGACCTCCAGGAAACATAAGCAACACTCAATCCTAGGTTCCCATCAATTTTGACCATTTAAGGTCTCAGGGTTGGCCATTGTTCTAAGGAACAAGGAGGTGTCTATATCCCACCCTCCACAATCAAGTCCAAACCGACTAAGCTAAATAACATCATCAAAGATCATCCAAGCACAAAGGCATTCTAATAAACCAACACATGTAACATAAAATTCCATGGTGCAATATAAACAAATTCCACACCATCACACATGACATAAAATCCATTGTGCAAGAAGTCCAAAAATCTTTGACCATCATACATTTTATGGAATCCATAAACGAAATAAATATAATAACAATAAATCAAATTCAACGATGCAAGGTAAATACATTCATTACATTTTATCATGCAAGGGTATAATATCTAACCATCATAAAAATCCATGAGAGAAATAAATAAATAACCAACAACTATTCATTGCATTGACTATTCACTGCGCGCAAAAAGAAAAAACTAAACATTATGCAATACCTCCTTCAATACCTTAGATTTTCATACGCGCAAGAAATAAACTAAGTTTAAAATCATCATTCAAGAAAAAAATAAATACACTAAATAACTAAACATCTAAAAGCACCATTCAATATATTAAATTCATGTGTGCAAGAAATAAACTAAATCTAAGTGAACATGCATCCATGTCATATTTTGCGCAAGAGTACCCAAGCCTTTTTATTCCAAGGCACAAAAGAAATCTAATCTCGTAACTGATCTTACTTTTTAATGATTACAAGGTTGATCCAGGTGGATATCAGTGGCCACCCACCTTTTCGAACTGGCTCAAAATAGTTTTCTGGCAATTTTGGTAATTTACTATTTTTAGCAGTGTTCACTTCCGGAGTCATTTTGAGGCCCTAAACAATGTTTTTGGGGAAAAAAGGGTTACAATATAGGAATTCCTTCATTATTTCACCTAAAACGAATCTCCCTTATCATACCTTTCCAATGGGCTATCATACGCCTAAAATGGAGATCGTATGCAAAAGTTACGACCTCGAGAAGTTGATGTACTAACTTACCCAAACGAGGCCCACATGAATTTTGGCGCTTCATCTCCTAGGGTTAGGTTTTTGGATGTCTATGGTTTTTGGCATTCCTTCTTATTGTAAAAAATTCCTTTAGAGCCTCATTGTAATCATCTTCTTGCGAATGAGCGCAATCGTCACATCTCTTCTCAGAGATAAGCCACCACCATTCCAGCAATCTTGTTTCCGCTGCATTTTACAATTTCAGCTTATTTCGTTATTGAATACAAAAATAGTTTTACTATATCTCTATTATTTTGTGTTAAGAACCTATTAATAATGTATAGTCATTTCGTTCTTCTCATAAAATATGGATCAAAGGTGCTAAGGAAACCTAAAAATCTTTAACTATCATTATGACATACAATCCATTTGCGCAAGAGACTCAAGTGCTTTACTAAACCACTCCTCTATAAAAATTTACTAAAACAACATTAATAATGACCCTTCATCATAAACAATTAATAAAAAACGACATTTAATAATGGACATTATCATAAAAATTTAATAATAAGAAAACATTAATAACGCTTATACAACATTGATAATAATTGTTCATCATAACAGTTAATTAAATAGACATTAATGATGAACATTATTATTAGCATTAATAATAAAATTAGTAAACGCTTATGCAACCATTAAAATAACCATTCATTTAAGCATTTAATAAAAGGAAACATTTAAAGATGAGAATTTATTACAAGCTTACATTAATGATATACAGTATTATAAGCTTTCATAATAACATTAATAAAGCAAGGAAATACACATAAAAAACGTAAAGGAAACATGCCCCTATGCTGGGCGTTTTTCTTTCTCACACGTAGAGTTTAATCACATCAAATAAACAAGGAAAGACATTGCAGAAATGCAAAGGTAACATGCCCCTATGCTAGGTGTTTTTCTTTCTCACGCGTAGAGTTTATTCACATTAATAACACTAGGAAAGACACAACAAAAAAGTTGAGGCAACATGCCCCTATGTTGGGCATTTTTTTCTCATACGCATAGTCTTTTTACATAAAAAATCAACAAGGAAAGACACGACAAAAGTGTAGAGGCAACACGCCCCTATGCTGAGAACTCTTATTTCTCACATGTAGAGTTTAATCACATCAAATAAACGAGGAAATACACAACCAAAACACAGAGGCAACATGCCCCTATGCTGGTATTTTTTCTTGCTCACACGCAAAGTTTAATCACATCAAATAAGCAAGGAAAGACACAATAAAAATGCAGAGGCAACATGCCCCTATGCTGGGTGTTTTGTTTCTCACACGTAGAGTTTTTTCACATCAAAATAAACAAGGAAAGACATAGCAAAAAAGCAGAGGAAGCATGTCCCTATGCTGGGTGTTTTCCTTTCTCACATGCAGAGTTTAATCACATCAAAATAAACAAGGAAGACACATCAAAAACACAGAGGAGACATGCCCCTATGCTGGGTTTTTTTCCTCGCTCACACGTAGAGTTTAATCACCTCAAATAAACAAGGAAGGCACAAAAAAAACATAGAGGATACATGCCCCTATGCTGGGCATTTTTCTTGCTCACAAGCAAAGTTTGATCACATCAAAATAAACAAGGAAGACACAACAAAAATAAACAGGAGACATGCCCCTATGCTAGGTGGTTTTTCTCGCTCACACGCAGAGTTTAATCACCTCAAATAAACAAGTAAGACACAACAAAAATGCAGAGGATAAATGCCCCTATGCTAAGTGTTTTTATTGCTCACCCGTAAAGTTTAATCACATCAAAATAAATAAGTAAAGACAGAAAAAAAACTAAGAGGGGGACTATGCCCAACAATATTAGACAACCATTACAAATACATCAACAATAAATCTATGTACACTTATAACTAATTTACAACTGCAACTTAAAAAAATGTTGACTGTAACTCGACTAACGACTTGATGGTGTTCTTTCGCTACTGGAGATCCTCCTCACTCCCGCTTGCTAATCGTTGAGACCTCACTAGTAACTCCCAGCCAACGCTAATGGTAATCTTCTTCCCCATGAGCCCCCCGAGCCACAAAGGGGCCACACACACAAACTAGAGAAAGCTAGATCCTAGATCACCTCACAACGTTGAGCTACCAGTCTCTATCTGAGATGGGTATCCCAACTCCCACAAGAAAAATTAGTCAAGAGAAAAATCTGACAGCATAACCTTACGCATACCAGTCGTGATCCATTCTCCTCCTCTGCCATGACGTTTATAGATTTCTCGTAGTTTCCCTTGCCAAAATGCACACTATTTTATTTTCATTAAATTTTTATTAGGAAATATTCTCCCCCATACACTTGTCACCCAATCCCTTAGTTGCACTAGAAATTCACATTATTAATTAAATTAAATTTCCAATTTCCCTCACCCACCTAAAAGCATTCCTAAAAATGCTCCTTGAAGACCCTTTTATTCCCTCACATTCCATAAATGGATGACGCATTTCTTAAAGATTAGTTGAGTTATAATTTGGAAATTTCTCTAGACTAGATTCTCTTCTATGTTCCATATTCCTTTTTCATTTAATTTTCCCCTTTTTTTCTAAGTTCTAAATTAGCAATTTTTTGCACATAACCAACAATTAATTTTTTGATAAATTATTTCTCCTTTAAATTTTATATTTGATTTTTCTTCATCCCCCTTTTATTGATTGATTAATTAGTTTTTTTTTTAGTCCTTATACCCCATTTAGACCTATGCTCTGATTTCAACCAGGCTTAGAAAAATTGTTTTTAAGGGAAATTTTATAATTTCTAAACTTTACTCATACACCATTTACTTTAAGGCTGACCAAGTCAACATAAGATATTGTTTTCTAGGTACCTAGGTTCATTGACTCACCAGTGTTAAAAAAATGGTGTCGTTCCCTTAAGGATGCACTATGTTCTCCAAGGGTGCCACTCGCATTTATCCATGTTTCATTTATGCGACGTTCCCTTCAAGACACACTACATGCTCCAAGGGTGCCACTCACCTTTTGACTGATTTTGGTAGACGTCCAACCCTTGGAGTAATTACTCTGTCAGGTGACCTTGTGGGAGACTAGGAGCCTCTAAGGAATACAGATCCTGCCTTATTGTGTGCCCCTTAGAATCTCCTTAAGTGACTATCTCATTCTTCCCTCACGACATCGTGGATCTCTCGAACTAGGTAATCATTAACCTACAGTTCGAGCCAGGGTGAGATTGCTCGTAGGTTGTGGCAGGGCTGCTTCCACACCTCTCCCTCAATATATCTAGTTGTCGTGCATGGCCCCTTTTATATTAATGTGATTATGATTAGCAATAAATCACTAGCCTGCATCCATCAACGAAAACATGTCATCTATCCATAAAAATCATCATGATACACCCGAATACATGCCACATATGAATAAACAGAAATACCCAAATCATGTACAATCCACTCCTCAACTCGATCAGGAGTCCAAGGAGGTCCATCGATGCCATCAAAATCATCAATCTGTCAAGAGTCCTGCACACTTAGGAGAAACTAGTCAATAGCACCTTCCTATACATAAATAACATATCATAACATCATAATCCACAGTCTCATCATGAGAATCCATAAGTGAAGTAGTCAATCATATAATGAACCGAATCACTTGTGTGCAAGTGTCCTCAAATAATAAGTCACATCAGGTGTGTGAAAGAGTAGGGTGTTACATAAACCCCCTCTTGTTTAAAAAATTTTCCTGAAGTTTCACAACATACAAGTGTAGAAATAAAGTATCTGACAATATCTAAATGTCTAGCTATAAAACAAAAATGGAAACTCCTGACGCATATCATATGTGTCCTCCCAGGTAGTCGAGTGAAGACTATAATTGTCCCACTGGACCTTGACCTGATCGATTGTTCGATGTTGTATCTATCAAATGTGATGATCTAGAATGTCGATGGGCTCTATTGTGATCATGCCCTCATTTGATACCTACAAGAAACTCATGACAATCACATGTGTAGGATTGCTAACATAATGTCTCAAGACTGATACATGAAAAAAATCGTATATACACCTCAAAGAATCAGGCTAGGCTAATCGATAGGCCACGAGCCCTTTCCTTTCCACAACTTAGAAAGGTCCCACAAACCTAGGAGATATTTTAGCACCCTTACCAAAATTGATCGAACACTTGTGCAGTTTCACCCACAAGAAGACTCGATTTCCAGCTTCATAACTACGGTCGACACGATGTGGATCGACATAACTCTTTTATCGATCGTACGCTTCCTTGATCCTTTGTATTATTGTCTAAATTTGATCCTCCATTTCTTGGATCTCTTCTGGTCCTACAGGGACCCTATCCTCAAGCTGATCCCAACTGAACCCATAAAGAAAATCGAATGGTACCATCTTAATGGTGCTTTCATAACTATTTTTGTATGCAAATTCTACCAGTGGAAAGAACTCTTCCCAACACTTTTGTTGGTCCATCACATACATATGAAACATGTCCTCCAAGATTTGGTTTGTTCGTTCAGTCTTCTTGTCTGTCTCTGGGTGATATGTGGTACTAAAGTTAAGTTGGTTTCCCAAGGCATCTTGGAAACTAGTCCAAAATCATCTTGTAAACACTGATCCTCAATCAGATATGATCCTCTTAGGCATGCCATGAAACCTCACAATATTGCTGATGAATACTCTAGCTATTTTAGGTGCCTAATAAGTCATATGCACAGGGATAAAATGTGCACTCTTCGTTAGAGTTTCAAATACCACGAAAATCGAGTCATGTCTCCTTGTCGTCAGCGACAATACAATGATGTAGTCCATAGAAATGACCTCCCATTTTGATTCTGAAAAAGCATGTGGTTGTAGTAATCCTGTCGGATGTCTATGTTCAGTCTTCACTTGCTGACATTATAGACATCTTGCCATGTAATTGACTATGTATTCCTTCATTCCTTTCCATAAGTATAAGGGTTTAAGGTCTACCCTCATCTTTGTGACTCCAGGATGATCCATGTACACTACTCTATGAGCTTAGTTTAAGATAAAACTTCTCAATTTTTCGTTGCTCAGTACATAAATCTGGTTATTATATCTCATTAATCTATCATTTTCCACATGAAATCCCTCAAATTTTGGCACCAACATGGTGTTTTGTTTGATAAATTCTTTAACTTCTTGATACTAGTCATCATCGTGTTGTATAGTTAGAATCTTTTCACGTAGATTCGTCTAAAGAGGTATCACCGAAAATATACATGGTCTCCGACTCAGCGCATCCACCACTATGTTCACTGTTACTTTTATGTAGGTAATCTCAAAATCGTACTCGCTAAAAAGTTTTGACGAATGCCTTTGTCGTGAGTTCAAGTTGATTTTCATAAAAATGTGTTGTAAACCACAATGGTCCATTTTTAGTTCGAATTTTCATCCAATTAAGTAGTGTATCCACACTCTCAGGGAATACACAAAGGAAAATAACTTCAAGTCATGCGTCGCATAGTTCTCCTCATGCTTTCCTAACTTTCTCGAGATGTAAGCGATCACTCGACCGTCTTGCATCAAGACTCTACCTAAGCCTTCCTTGGATGTGCCGGTGCATACCAAGAAGTCCTCATCCATGTCAAGGAATTTTAGTATTGTTGTTGTTGTCAAAAGCTACGTGAGTCGTCGAAACACTTCCGCACATTTCTCGGTCCATACAAACTTCTTGTTCTTCTTCTGCAATTCCATAATCGGATTTCCTATCTTCGAAAAACCCTCAACAAACTATTGATAATATCTCACTAAACCCATGAAGCTACATACTTATGGGACATTCATCGGTACAGGCCATTCCATAATAGCCTCTACCTTCGCTAGATCCACAACAATACCTTCGTCGGAGATGACATGCCCTAAGTAATGAATCTTCGATTGATAAAAAGAGCAGTTTGACAGTTTCCCAAAAACATTGTTCTCTCGTAGACACTGTAGCACCAAGCACAAACATTTGTCATGTTCTTCCATCATCTAATAATATATCAAAATATTGTCAATGAATACTTAAGAAAACTTGTCCAAGTATTTGCGGAACACCCCATTCATCAAGATCATGAATACCCCAGGGGCATTTGTCACTCCAAATGATAAAATGGTAAACTCGTAATGTCCAAACCTTGTCTTGAATGTAGTCTTAGGAATGTCTTCCTTCTTGATCTATAACTGGTGATACCCTTATCTCAAGTCGATCTTCAAAAACACCGTCGTGCCTTTCATATGATCAAACATATCATCTATTCTTGGAAACAGATACTATTTCTTGATCATTTCCTTGTTTATTTGATGGTAGTCAATGCAAAGTCTCCACGACCCATTCTTCTTTCGTATGAAAATAACACGCACACCCCACAGTGACACACTTGGACTTATAATTCCTAGGTCCAACAACTCCTTCAGTTTCATTTTCAATTCCTGTAACTCAGCAGCCAACATCAGATAAGGCATTCTTTCTATCGGTTCAGTCCCAGGTTTTAGGTCGATGGTAAATTCCAATTCCCTCTCAAGCAAAAACCCTGGTAACTCCTCTGGGAATACGTCCACAAACTCTTGTACTACTGGAAGGTTTTTTAGTCCTTCCACCACACCATTTTCATTCAACGCAAGGATCACTACTTCACTGCAACCTTTACTTAAAAATTACCTACGAAGGATTACCCACAGCAAAGACCACATGACCAATATTTTAACATCCAACAATCTCATAATTACCACCACAGAAAACCAAAAATGTAACCATAACATACAGTTCCAAAATATCATAACAACTTGAGAATCACACAGACCAAGAGAAACCAGAGCCAACATTTGATTCAAAGGTGGAGAAAATCTCATGTATGGAGAAGTAAGAAAACTCGTACATGTTAAAAGTCTTCACGAGGAGAAAAACCAAGATTGTATACTTCCTCTGTGACCAAGCAATGCAGAGCAACAACAACTACGAGAGCTAAAAAATGCAACAATGACTAGGGTAACTAGATCGAAGGAAGTTTGAGTGACGTGCATTTACTGCACGTCGCTTCTCCACTCATATATGGGTAAAATCATGAAGTTGCGTAACACTTTCGTGACAATCGGGTCTCCAAAATTTCTAGCGGCAATTTTTCGGCCGAACAAATATTACTTTCGGCCGAAATATTATTCGGCCGAAAGTTCTCACGTCAAATTTAACGGTGCCGTCAAAATTCGTGTACAATGTTTTTTGAATGAATTATTTTCCCG
>JZKD02S1372601.1:431718-446354 GCA_000966675.3 Picea glauca
TTTTCTTTAATTATCTTCAGGGCCTACATGTACTTCCTTCTTCAATTCACTTTGTCATATTAAAAAATTCATTTCTCCTCAACCATGAGGATCCACGTGACGTGCCACATACCACCAGAAACAACATGATGTTTACTATCCATTCATGGGTGTTTTATATGCATGTGCATTGTCCTTCATGTACAAATACCTTTATCAATCTTGCAGTCCAAAACCCATGACTAGGGTTGACATCAATGACAACAACCAATCTTCCAACAATAATAACTATGTATCTAGGACCCCTTGTGACTCCCGTCATTTTTTATTTTTAACTCATGAAATATAATACAAAAAAAATAATCATTTTAACCATATGCCACCCTTGTAACTCCCTTTAATATCTTCCAAATTGGATATTTAAATATCAGAAATAATTTATATCATATCCAAAAAGAATATATATGTCCACATTATCCACAAAATATCAAAACAGAGCTTGTCGTCCAAAAATACTAAAAACCACTAAGCACTATCTTCATCAACTAAAAATATTTAAAAAACATAATCTAAAAACCATATTTGCCACTTTGTGATGAAATTTTCCTTTTTTCACTGTTGTTTCCCTTAGAATTCTCGGAAGTAGCCCATGGTTGATTGGACCCTTGGGGTTGTATCCCATTGATCACATGGGGAGACACAAATTTTGAGGAATCATTGGAGGGATAAGAAGAGGAGGAAGTTGTTTTTCCCTTGTCTTTCACAGGTTGGAGAGTATCAATTTTTAATCTCTTACTGGCATGTGAAGATTGAACTGGAGAAACAACACAAGAAATATAGACATTGGGATTGACAGGTGGTCGCAAATGAAATGACATAGTGGGCCAACCACGATGGTGAGAGACAGGCTGGTTGACGATCTGTTGCCAACCATCATTTGCGGCAACTTCAGGCTACAAGGACACATGTGGGGGAACAGGAATGCCAGGGATATTCTAAAGAGGCTGAAAAGGGGGTATTTTTGGTCGAGGGTGCATTATTCCATGGCCAAACCAATTAAAGAATCCATCTTGCAACATTTGCTTCAATTATTCAGGATCGACGTCAAAATGGATGGAAAATCTAGGCCTCCTATGGCCTCGGTTCCAATTTCCCCTGCGTTTGTTATTTCATCCATTGTTGCCTCTACTGAAAAATTTCATCCTGTAGCAGTAGTTTGTCAGTAATGGAGCTTTTAATAAACCATACATGACACTTTTCTTACATGAATCAAAAGTTGGCTCAAAAAGTGACACAAAATACATGCAAATCCATCCATAACAAACCATTCATTAATTTCCATGTGAACAAGGGGTGATAAGATTCATGGGAAATATGGAGAGAGTGTAATTAGCGAAAAATGATAGAATGATAGGGAATACATATATGAATATTGTTCAGAAATTAATCAAACAATTTAACTGTGTAATAAAATATCGAAATATCAATCACCAACCGTTGTTATGTTATCCCTTTTGTCACTTCTACACAATTTTTTTTCTTTTTAAATTTATATCGTAGAACAAGGATGCAATAAGTGAAATCGGGATTGTGAGTGGAATGTAATTAATGAAAAATGATAGAATGATAGGGGATCAATATGGATACTATTCTAGTGAAACAAAACCAAACATGCTACCTCAAACGCAATCAAAACATATCCCTTTCCATACTTTCAAACTTTAACAAGTGTTCCTTTTCCAAAACAATAATTCAAACTGGTATCTTCTTTGACAAATTTTCTTACTGGCTTCTGAATTACTTACACCATAATTTGTATATCCAGAAATATTTAATTATAGTAACTATTGTATCCACATTATCATAATATGGCAGTCATAACGAACAAAATCGTAATCGCTATAGGAAACAAAAATAGCCTTTGAGCCACAACCATAACATTAACTCTGATACTTAATATTTAAAACCAACATGGATACGTACAGTGTTTACAACAAATTATATCCATCATTTCTTTAGACATTGTTCAAATGCAATTAATTTGGAAGTTACCACTCTTATTTGGGACTCAAACATTTCAAACACAGGTGTCCCTTTTATACAATCAACATCATGATTGAACCCAAAACATTCAATATTTTGAACACAAGCTTCAAATGAATCGGTGAGTATGGATATCTTCCAGAATTACCAAACAAGAGACTAAACAAAATCGTGCCCAAGTAACCGGGAAAGCACAGTGTTCCCATTAACTTCAAACTAGAGTAAATACGATCGCAAAGTAATATCTAAGATTTAAGACATCAAGTGGAAGGTAAGAACAAGAGGTTCGACCCGATAGTTTAGAAAATGAATGGCATAGACAACTCATTCCATAGGTTCCTTATCATAATTTACCACAGGAATGAAATCATTCAACATTTCCCTTGGCTATATGGGTCCCCAACAACACATTGCAACTGCTAAAAGAAAAGAAATTGAAGCCGGCCCGTTTTAACAACACTGCATAACAAGCGACCAAATATAAACCCATGCCCAACCAAAAAGAATAAATAGTGCTCTTATCAACTTATGGGTAGAAATTTGCTTGTACTGTATAACATTTACCAGGAAACAGTGTAAATGAGGTCATAGAAAGCAAGATAACAACTCAGGGTTTTTCCAAGACAAGGAATGAAATGCTCCAACCTTCCATCATAGTTCACATAAAAATCCACAGAGTCGAGCATGGCATGGTCATAATTAGTCACAGAGACCAGTAATGTCAAGATATAGGTGGGGTATTCGCCAATCCTAGAGTTTAGGTAGATTGTGATAACCAATTTCAACAGAGGGGCTAAACAAAACCATGGAGAAGTAGGATTCACTGCAACCTTTACTTAACAATTCCCTGCAAATGATTACCCACAACAAAGACCAAATGACCAATATTTTAAGATCCAACAATATCATAATGACCACCACAGAAAACCAAAAATGTAACCATAACACACAGTTCCAAAATATCATAACAGCTTGAGAATCACATAGACCATGAGCAACCAGAGCCAACATTTGATTCATAGGTAGATAAACTATCATGGATGGAGGAGTCCCATACTTGTTAAAAGTTTTCACGAGGAGAAAACACAAGACTGTATACTTCCTCCATGACCGAGAAAGGCAAAGCAGTAGCAGTAACTACCAGAGCCAAAAAATGCAAGAATGACCAGGGTGACGGGCTCGAGGGGAGTTTGAGTGACGTGCATTTACTGCATGTCACTTCTCCACTCATATATTCATTCAATTCTTAGTATGAGAAAAGACAAGTAGAAAACTCACCATAGCACTATATTCAAACCATTAATCAACCAAAATAAACCCAAATTTTCCATATTACTTTTGCAAAGTGCGCCACCCCTTGAAAATATCAAATTCCTTCAAAAGATGGTGTGCTAGGAAGTTGGAACACAACCCACTATGAAAATCAAACAATGTGCATAACCATAGTAGCAAGGGTCATGACCACCCGACCTTTGTCATGAACAATACACAACCTTAAAACCTGGAGTATAATTCTTTCATTCAAAAAGGGCAGCATTATAATAATTTATGAGAGATCATCCAAACCACTCAGCTCCATGTTTTAATCATCCAACCACCACATATTACCATAACATTTTAAACCATAACCCGAAGCAAATGAATAGTAGAGAACTGTGTTTCTACCATCACATAGAAAAAAATATATATAATCATTTCTTATCCACCATGTTCCAATGACTATTGCAAGGGAGTCCCACCTACTAGTATATTATTAATATAGATAAATAATAAAGTTTGTCAATCATTTGCGAGCATAGTATTCATCGTTGTGTTTTTAAGTGCCAACACACATCATTGATTGGAACATGGTGCAGGTGGAACCAAAAGGAGATTTCCAAGAACAACCTCTGCACATTCTGGACAGAAAAGAAATAGTACTACGGAACAAAGCCATCACCCAGGTAAAAGTGCAATGGAAGCACTTTAGCCCTAAGGAGGCCACTTGGGAATTGGAATAAGATATGTTGAAATATTATCCAACACTATTTTGAGAGAGTAATGAACACTGAGGATAGTGTTGTACTCAAGGGGGAGAGGATGTAATATCCTCAAATTTTAGACAATCAAATTCTATGTGGAATTTTGAAAATAAGTTTCTGTTTTTGGAAAATTTGAATTTGAAAATTATTTTCCAATTATGGAAAATCTGAATCTGGAATTTTGGTTTAAGTAATTAATTATTTGATGACTGCTGGGAAAATATTTGACTTTCCCAACTGTCCTCCTTTATTTGACACATGTATGAGACAATTTTTTTAATAAATTTATTGTTGGAAGACAAGTGGAACAACCAGGTTAAAAACAGTTGACCATGACTCCATGTGTGGGGAACAGGTTTGAGTTACCTCAAGGTTGATTTTTACAAGTGGCAAAAGTGGAATTTGACCACTAGCAGCCCCTAAAAATCAGGTATTTGTAAAGATGTGAATTTTCCCAAGGAGGAATGAAAGACCTAGGCACAAGAATGTATATATTTACAACACATGTGGGAGGTAGGACGTTGCTTAATATGTTGGGAATGGAAAATCGTTTGTTGTTATGAACACTATTAGTGTGAGGAAAATTATTTTCTTATCTGTTGATGGTGACTATAGCTGAGGATCACTCAGTTTTCCCTTATGGACTCATGGTCAAGCTAGGGGGTGAACAGGGCAAGTGATCTTGGTTGTTATGTTCTACGATTAGGTGGTACGTGGTTGTTCCATTTGTGTTCCAGCATTAGTTTTCAGATATGTATCTCAGCTTGTATTCCTTTATGTATATTATATTTATGGTTATTTTATTTGTTAGGAATATGTTGAATTTGTATACATAATTGAAATTAGTTCTTAAGGGATTATATAACCATGTTAGACTATGGCTTGTCATAGTTAAATGATATTGGAATTATTTTTTGTTTGAAATATGATGGTTGTACACATATCTTTAAATCTGTGTGTGTGTGTGTGTGTGTGTGTGTGTGTGTGTGTGTGTGCACGCGTGCGCGCACGCGCTCATACATAAAGAAATAGTAGATCTATGTTTATGTGCCTATTGGCCATTGAATATATATTTTGAATTGTTATTCAAATATGTACATAGACAAATACTACAGAGAATAGATAGAAAGAATAACAATATGAATACATTATTTATTACCATAGAAAGATAGCGATCCAGTAGACTTCAAAGTGTCTTGCAAAAGTAAGCAATGTATTCAATCGATCATTGTTCAAAACATTACAGTTGGAGTATCATAGGCCAAAAACTACACAACCTCTTGCACTGTAAAAAGAGCTCTAAGGATGTGTATAGGTCATTCAAAGAAGGACATGGAACTCAAATACCTTTTATAATTAAATGATTCCTTCACCCGAGTGAACCGATATTCCCAACCTGCAATAGAATTAAAGCAAGGGTTTAGTAACTTCGCTAGCAATTAAATTCTTATGAAATTAAATAAAAAAATAAATCATGGATATAACTTATCTTAGGTCCAGATGAAATCAGATCGCCTTTTCTCCTTGTGAGGAAATCTATCCATGATCTAGGATGAGGAGGAGTGGACTCGTAACCAAATGATGGGTACCATCGCAAAGAAGAAGGGCCCATCATCAATTTAAAGAAAAGATTGACGATAAATAAAAGCTCTGTTGTGACAGTCTCTTTGTACATATTCTCTAAATAAATCTTCAATATCTAAATACATAGAATAGAGGTATAGGATAAAAATGCAGTATTATAATCATTAAGGGAAACGTATGTTTTGACATAACAGAAGAAACAACAAGTCATTTTCTTCTATACGGAAACATAATGATAATAATAAAGGCTATGGGAGAATTATAAAAATAAAATTTGACTTCGGGAAAAGCCCTGTTCATATATGAAGGAATTTCATGGTCACGAGGGTAAAACCCTAGCCTAGATAAACAGATTACAAAATAAAACCAAGTTTATTTTATTTTTACATAGACAGAAAATTAATGATGGCAGAGGTAACAACACTCGTGAATTAACCTAGATTATCATAAAAATATTTTTGTTAAGGAAAGAATTATTCGGAGAAATATTACAGAGGTAAGACATTAACCTTTAAACACTAGTAAACTATCCATGGGTATTGGGTTGGAGCAATACTATAACTAGTGATTTCGATTAAGACGAATTTGAATTCGAAATAAACATATTGAAGCTAATACAAGAATTCTTGGCGGACTACAACTAGGTCTGAAGATTTTTCTGAAAAATGTTTGACTACATTCTTTATCAACCCTCACCTAGTGCTCGTGATTCATGATGCCTCCTGGAACCTTAGCTAGAGATAAAACTACATGTTTATCTCACCTTGGGCCGACCGAAACCACCCAAGCAAAGGGTTCAGATAACAAAATGCATTTTAGCAATAACTTACACTTCATAGAAGCACGATACATAGACAGAGGAAGCATTTCATAGAGAACGAATGTTGAGAATAAATATATATATACATGTTGACCCATGAAGACTTTCAGATATTCACAGAAACTGTTCCACAATGAATGCAATATATATTACCAAAAAAACTTATACAGAGGAAGTATTCACATAGAATGCAATATATGTTACCAAAACTATGCTACATAAAGCACGATACATATACAAGGAAGTATTCCACAGTGAAATGTAGTATATTTTACCAAAGCTTATTCCACAGAGAAGTATGATACACAAACGGAGGAGGTATTCATAGAGAAGAAAATATATGTTACCAAAAATATGCTACAGAGAAGCACCATACATATACAGGAAGTATTCCGTAGAGAATACAGTATATGTTACCAAAATCTATGCTACAGAGAAGCACGATACACATATGGGAAGTATTCCATAGAGAATGCAGTATATGTTACAAAAAACTTATGCTACAGAGAAGAACAATACAGATACGGAGGAAGAATTCCACAAAGAATGTAATATATGTTACCAAAAACTTATGCCACAGAGAAGAATGATTCACATGATAGATAGATGGAGGAAGTATTCCACCGAGCAACACCATGAAGCAAAACCCTAAACAATAGAAGAACCCCTTTAAAAATATATATATGTCAAAGGAGGGTATAGAGTACTCACTATTCCTGTGGAGACCCTTCACATAGTTGAATGCCATGACAGAGTCAAATATCATAAAAGAGTCGAAGGCCATGACAAATCCAAACATCGTAACTGAGTCAAAGTCCATAACAGAGCCAAGTATCATAACAGATCCGAATGCTAGGGTCGAACGTGAGGGTAAAAGGAGAAATGACCAAGAAAAATGAGACCTAGGAGATTAGTTATGAAAGAGTAATGGAACCTAGAACTTCTCATTCATGGAAGGAACAATGGGTATGCCACCCTACTCCTTGCCATGTGGTTTGTTCGGAGTGTCGAATCCGCAGTGGGTGGTTTAAACAGTGACAGGCCTAGGAAGTACTACGATGGTCAGTTTTCCATTAATGGATGTTCCCTAGTGTTAATTCCAAGACCAAACGTTGGTTGAGGGGAATATTTTACCTAGCTTCCACCTTTACATTCGTTTAAAACTCATTTTAGTGCTGAGTGGACAGATAACCCAATGTTGGATCGGTAATAACTAATTGTTGGTATAACTTCATACTCAGACCATACGACATGTCATATGTTACTCTAACCTACCACTATGGAACATGCTAAGTAGGGGGGATTTTACCCTAGTGTGTGGACTATACTCTAAAATGGTAAACATAGTATATTCATATCCCTTAATCCAAGTCTCGACCTATATAGTATGAATTGTTTATGCAAAGCATAGGTTATATGAATCACCTATATAGTATGAATTGTTTATGCATAGCATAGGTTATATGAGTGACCTATATAATATGGATTGTTTATGCATAGCATAGGTTATAGGAGTGACCTATAAGATATGGGTTGTTTATGCATAGCATAGGTTATATGAGTGGGAATGATATTGTTATAATTTTGAATAAGGTTAGTATGGGTTTGATGAAAACCCCAACTTTGTTTTGTATTAAAACATTATAACATTAATCATAGTAAGAAACTTGAATGCAGTAGAAAGAAGACTACATATCAAGTAAACAAAGGAGACGTCTATGATATGTTTTCATGGATAGTAGCAGTAAGAACATAAATAGTGACGTAAATTTATAAAGAGTATTTCGTATGTCACGACATATTCGACAATTTATAGTGTTTTCCCCTAACCAATTTGTTTTTTTAATTTTAGTGAAATTTGGGGTATGTTACATTTTCCCTAATGTTTATTAGTGAAATCATAAAAATCATTTCATCTATCCTTATTTCACACAGTGATCAAAATTCTTATGCTAAAGAAATGTAAATAACAACAAGAGAGGAATCAATTGGTTTTCTCTTTTCCAATTCCTCCACAATCCAGAATTTCCATCTTAGTTGAATTATTTCCATGACCTCCCTACCATTGCATCACATGTATTGAACTAAGATATTCATTCACATCTATCTTGATTCATTTTTCTTTCACAAGATGTACTTTTTTTATTAAAACCATGTAACTCTACTAAATATCCAGAGCTTTAGAGTGACAAAAGTCTCCCCTTTTCTCCATATTTACATCTGCATCATGTTTTATTTCTGAATATAGTTTGTCTATTTCCTTGAGCGGTTCTATTCATGTTCAAATTGACATGTCCTCACTTATATGACCTATGTTTCATGGATATAACAATATATCAATCATCAATATTATCTCATGAATTAATAAAAACAAGGTGCATTATGCACATTAGCTATATGGAAATCAAATTAATTCAATAATGTTTTTAGCATATACATGTCCTCAAAATGTAATTCAATATTCTTATCCACATAGGCTTTGTGACCCACTGCCTGATTTTCTTATAGTAATTAATTCTATGGCTTTGTTTTCTTGACATATTATTTACACAATTCCTTCATATGGAACTATCTCATCATGCAACCTTACTTGTTGCATATCCATCATCACCTAAAATGATCTCAACCCATGAGTTAGTATTAGCTCTATCATTTCAGTTGTTTACCCAATATTCCATAAAGAATATAGGAATCCATTCTTATTATGCAATCAAAACACACACTCACATTTGGGCATCTATTCTATCATCTTGCATTCACATGGTGCTTACATGCACTCAACGATATGCATCAACATAGTGTGTGTGCATGTTTACAGTTGGCATATTTGTATAATTTACACATGCACATCTATTTAAAATCATTTTAACTTATGATTGTTCACAATCATTCACATGAAATTTATAAACTTATTTTGTAGCAATAGAGCATTCTTTCTTAATTGACCTTTCAAAATTTCATGCTATCCCCTTCAAAGGAATGGTGGACAACCCCCTCAGTCCATTATTGAAATAAAACAATCAAAACCTTCAAAACATACTCAGATATGTATACATAGATTACTCAAAACCTGGAAAGTACTAATATTACCTCATAGTCCACTTAATCATACCTACATTCATACCAGGCAACCCTATAACGCATTCAATCCATGCATTCAAGCATATGTATGTATGTATATTTTCCCTTTCAAAACTTCATGCTAGCCCCTTCAAAGTAATGGTGCACAACCCCCTCGGGACATTATTCAAATAAAAAAATCAAACCCTTCAAAACAGAGTCAGCTACGTCTACATAACATTACTCAAAACTTGGCAAGTACTAATCTTACCTCACAATCCACTTAATCATGCCTACAGTCATACTAGGAAACCCTATAATATGTGTGTGTGTGTGTGTGTGTGTGTGTGTGTGTGTGTGTGTGTGTCAAAATTCCCTCAAGGCTAACCATTATCAGAAACTGGCACCCAAATTTTATGGTCCTTATACCATCCTCAAGTGTGTGGGACAGGTGGCCTATCAGTTATCTTTTCCTAGACATTCTAAGCTCCATCATGTTTTTCATGTTTCCTTCTTAAAGAAGGTGATTGTAACTAAGTGTCAAACTCAAACCAACCTTCCTGAGTCGGACGAAGAAGGCTCCATTTGGCTACAACCAAAAGCATTTTTGGACCAGCGTGAGTGTCAGTTGCATCAGCGAACCATCAAGGAAGTGTTAGTCCAGTGGAAAGATACAACTCCAACAGATGCCACTTGGGAACCATCTACCATTCTGCAACAATTTCCCCATCTCAAGCCTTGAGGACAAGGTTTTTTTTAAGGGGGAGGATATGTTAGGGACCTAACCCCTCATGTAGGTAGAATAATATATTCCATGTAATAAAGGTCAATATTAATAAGGCCTAGCAATAAGGAAGAATAATTCCAATGTAATAAGATCTAATAGAAGCTTCCGCTTCTAGAAGGATCTTCCTCTAGATGGCTATTTTGATAGAAATGTTTAGTATAAATAGGAGTTGAGGGTATGAGAACTTTTGCCTTGGATATTATTGTAATAGAGATCTGCTCTATTGGAGCTTTCCCCTTCGAAGAGGCAAGTGAACATTGCTCTCGGTAATCAAAGTGTTATTTCTAGTGTTATTTTGCTATCATTTTGGTATTATCGTGGTGTTGTTCTACTTATATTGTTGTTCATCTTCCATTTCTAGCTATTTAATTTTGTTCTGCATACTTTTTACATCTAGAATATTACAAGTGGTATTAGAGCACTTCCTCAGTAGAAAATTGTGGGTTAAATTGTTTTAGGGTAGAGACGTATTCTGGCATCCTTAAGCAACAAAGATCCTTCATTATGTGCATAAACCCACGGTCGAGGATTCATACACACAGGAAATACAAGTGGTACTTAAGATCACATCTGTTGACCACCCTTGTAACCCATGTTGGAACCCCTTTAAGTGGTATCGCATCAGACAACATATGTATACGGATCAGCCTAGATATCATGAATCCCTCTATAGATAAACCGATCAGCCGCCTGACTCCTATAGTGCCACCGAGAATAGCACTCAGGAAGATATTCTCTAGTACCTTGGTATTCGGGTAATATGGCTAAGGGTATGGTCTAGCCTCCTTAGTTGATTCCCTGAGATATTGGTTCGAGTACTATTGTTGGACCCCAGACGTATATCAGAGAGATTTAGCATAGGGAAAACCCTTGTATGTAGAACCATTGAATACCCAACCCTTGGGACATATACCAAATCAAAACAAACAAGATTCGTTGTGGCGTAATTATGTCTCCTACATTCGAGTTGCGAAATTACTACACATTTCTTCCTATTAAGAATTTGGACATTTCATCACTACAGTATTCTTCAGAACGGATTATAACTCCACAAGAGAAAAAAAAAAGTATGGATCCTGTTGGAACCATTATTTGATACCTATTCCGTTGGATTTCTCTCTTCACCCTGATCATAGTCATACCTATCATTTTTTAGCATAAAACAAAATTGTGGACCCAACCCCCTTCCAACAGCCTTATTTGGGATTTACCCCATTGGATTCAAATCGTCGCCCTAATCGTTGTGATACACTTCACCCATCAAAAAAATTATGTTTCTTCCCACCCACCCCTTTTCATTTTCCCTTGTCATCATGGCCCATACCCGTAGCCAAGACTTGGAAGCTCAATTCAATACCTTGCACTCTAATTTCATAGAAACCCAACAAGAAGAGTGATAGCTTAGTCCCAATATTATCTCCATGAATCAAAAAATGCATTCCTCCATCATGGCTCCGGTCGCTGCCTCCATCAAGGAAGTCAAACAAGATCTCAAACAAGACATTACTACCCAGCTTGAATATATCTCTATGAAAATTTGCACCAAGATGCATATCCCTGCAGATATTCCCTTATCTGACCCACCTTTTCATACTGAAGGTGAAACTTCCTATCATTCCAAAAAAAATTATCCCCCTCCATTTCAGTGTGACCTACACCTTCTGCGTGTGGATGTAAACAAATTTGATGGATCATATCCCATTGGCTATGTAGCTCAAATGGAACATTATTTCCCTTTGTATGGAATTACGGATGAGTTGGACAAACTCTAGTATGGTGTTCTCCATCTAGATCAAAAACGTTGGCAATAGTGGCAATAGATAAAAAATATCTTCCAAGGGTATGTGTCTTGGACACACTTTGTGGCAGAGATTTATGAATGCTTTGACATTGACACCAACCATTTAGGCTATTTGAAAAAGTTGAAACAATCTGTCATAGTGGAAGACTTTATAGCTTCTTTTGAGCGAATGGATTTTCATACAGAGAGAATGTCTTATGCTTTATTTTTAGAATGTTTTATCAGTGGCCTCAAGGATGAGATTCAGGCTCATGTCCTCATGGCTCTGCCTCAGATTTGGGTGGATTCTACTAAAAGATCTAATGAAGCACAATAGGTTGTCTCTTATCAAAACTACAAACCCTCCTTTACTCCTTGCACTAAACCATTAACTCCCCCTCCTCCTTCTACTCCACTAAAGATCAAGAAATTGACCAAGACCAAAACGGTTGAATGCCAACTCAAAGGCCTTTGTTATAATTGTGATGACAAATATTTTTTGGGACACAAGTGTAAGGAACAAAATATTTTTATGGACATCTCGGAGGATGTTTCAGAAGATGATGTTGAGACTCCCCTTGTCTTTGTGTCACCTGAACCCACTAACATAACCCCTCCCTCAGACCTTCCTGAAGGAGAAGCGGTCATTTCCATAAATTCTCTTACTAGATTATCTGCTCCCCAACCCTCAAGATAATTGGTTCAATCAAGCATAGGAAGGTCATCATTATTTTTTATAGTGGAAGCACACATAATTGTATTCATCACCACATTTCCCAAGAAAATAATTGCTATATTCGTGTAGTCAATAATTTCCAAATCATCATTTCCAATGGTGGTTCCATGAAATGTGGAGGGTGTTGTGAAAATGTGTGTCTCCAAATTGGTGACTACCATCTAAAATCTCATATGTTTTCTAACGACATGGGATATTCTGACATTGTGTTGGGTGTGGAATGGCTAAGGACTTTGGTTCCCATTCTCATGCATTTTAAGGAATTAACCATGCAATTTGACCAGGAGGGCCAACAATATAATTTCCAAGGCATCATCGTCGGTTCCCCGAATATCATTAGTTCCCATCGCATGGAAAATCTTCTCAAAAAAGGTCATTCTCACATTATTTTCCAACTTCATGCCATATAAGCCACTGAGACACCCTTTGTACCATAGAACCTCCAATCCATCCTCTCAAAATATCAAGTGGTTTTTTCCACTACCCAAGGACTCCCTCCTTCCCATGGTGTTCATGATTATTACATTCCCCTTGTCCTAGGAATCCTTCCTCCCAATATTCGTCCCTATCGTCAGCCCTTTTCCGAAAAAAATGAAATTGAGAAAAAGGGTTCAAGAATTGCCCAACGCATGTGTTATCCACCCTAGTATGAGCCTCTACTCTTCTCTTGTGGTTATGGTCCTTAAGAAATAATATTCTTGGAACATATTTCTTGACTTTCGTGCCCTCAAAAAACTCACCATTAAATACAAATTTCCCATTCCTGTCATTGATCACCTTTTGGATGAATTGAGTGGCGCCCAGTTATTTACTAAACTTGATCTTCGTTCGAGCTACCACCAGATCTTTATGAAAGAGACAAACATTCCTAATATTACCTTTAGAAATCATGAGGTCCACTATGATTTTTTGGTCATGCCCTTTGGGTGGTGTAATACTCCCTACACATTCCAAAGCCTCATGAATCATGTCTTCCATCCTTTTCTCCGTCATTTTTTGTTAGTTTTCTTCGATGATATCCTCATCTACAACAAAACTTGGACAAAACATCTTTCTCATGTGGATTGATTTCTCCATCTACGCTCTCAACACCAAATTTTACTCAAATGGTCTAAATGTGTTTTTGGCGCCTCGAAAGTAGAGTACTTGGGTCATCTTGTTTGCAAGGACGACGTTAAGATGGATCCTAAAAGGATTGAAGCTATGCAATATTGGCCTCACCCAAAGACTCTCAAAATATTGCAGGGATTTCAAGGTTTAACATGTTATAATCTCAATTTTGATAATAATTATGGAAATATTGTGACACCTCTCACTACACTCCTTATAAAGAATTATTTCACTTGAAATCCATTAGCTGCTCAGGATTTTCACACCTTGAAGATAACCATGTGCACCACTACAGTCCACAGTCCTATCCCTTCCTAATTTCACAAAGACATTTGTCCTGGAATGTGATGCTTCCGGGAAAGGAATTGGCATTGTCCTTATGCAAGAGGTGCGGCCTTTGGCCTTTACCAGCAAACAATTTTCTGAGAGAAATTTGGGAAAATAAATCTATGAAAAGGAAATGTTGGATATTCTACATGTCGTGGATCTTTGGAGACCTTATCTGTTGGGGAAACACTTGAAAATTAAGACACATCATCAAAGCCTCAAGTATTTTATGGAACAATGCCTTTCCTCCCTTGAGCAACAAAAATGGGTGACCAAGATCTTTGGATATGATTATGAGATCATTTACAAAAAATGAAAAGACAATGTGGTTGTTGATGCACTTTCTAGAAAATATGAAGATGAAGGGTCTCTTTTTTCTCTCTCTTTCA
>JZKD02S1372601.1:451456-462075 GCA_000966675.3 Picea glauca
TATATATATATATATATCATTGTTATTGTTATGTCCAATAAAAGAATAACAATCCTAATACATGTTATTTATTTATTATTTATTACATTTATATTCATATGTATATATTGTTGATCAAGGTTGTTTGGTATAGGTTGGTGCATGGTTGATGCACTTGTTTATGGTACAGGTTGACTACAAGTTGAGGTATAGGTTGAAGCATGGTTGATGCATGGTTCACGCTTATTGGTATAGGTTGTTTGGTGTAGGTTTATTGGTATAGGTTTACAACATTATATCTCAAAGTGATAGTGTGGCAGTGGTTCCAACATAATACTTATACGTCAGAGCAGCTGGACGGGGCAAGGAAAGGTGGTTGTAGCCACCTTCTGGTTGTAGCCGAATAACATAGGGGGTTGTAGCCTCTGTTTGGTTGTAGCCAGAGAATTGGGGAGTTCGAGCTTCCCTCAGGTTGTAGCCTAAGAAACTAGTTGGTTGGAACCTCCTTCTAGTTGCAGCTGGAAAACAAAGGAAGTTCGTGCTTCCAATGAAGGTAATTCTTAAGACATATAAGAAAAATCATTCTGTGGTTTTTGTTAATATTGTGGTAGCTTCGGGAGGTATGAGCCTCTATTGTGACCTATGATGAGATTAGAATACTCCGGAAGGAAGCAAAGAAATGAAGGAAACCCTACACAAGTTGTCGGCTACAGAAATATATTTAAAATGAATTTATTAGTACCCAGAAGGAGAATTTGGCCACATTAAGACTGCCCAGCCTACTATAATATAGGGCACTAGTTCTCATTATTCACATATCAATAGTTGTAGAGAGAACTGAATCTGTGCAGGTGCAGTAGCAGCTTGTGTGCAAGTTTCTGGGAAGGTTTGCGCTAGCCTCTAGGTGGGATTATCTGATCAGCTTGGTTTCTATTCTTGCTTAGTGCATTAGCCTCTCTTGGCTATTGGATTGATATCAGGATTCTCTTCTCTGTCAAGGTCAAGGTGCTCAGAGGGTGGCTTCGGCCTATGGTTGGGTGACGAGGCTATCGCCAATGGTAAAATGAGCACAATCTTCTATATTCTAATAGGTTATGGTCCCACACCACCTTCATTCAACCTAAAATGTTGGAAGGAAACATAGCCACTAGGATATTGATCTCATTGAGGAACTGCCACTAGGGTTACTAGCAGGAGCAGCTTCCAAAACACTGCAGCTAGGGTTACTAGTAGAAGCAATTACAGAAACTCTAAATCTTCGATCTGGCACCTTGTGATGGAGCATCTCGCTCAAGAAGAAGATATCTAGATGCGCCCTAACTCAGCGCACCTCTTGGCTCTCTCAGAAGACAGAAATGATGAAGTTGAATTTTTGGATCAAGGCATGACCAGTTACCAGTCAACTGAAGACATGTGTGAAACAATCAGTCTTTTACACTACTCAACACTTACTGGGACGATTGAAGATGACATGTGGATAATCAATAGTGGATCTTCCAGGCACATGATGGGAGATCAAGCCAGACTCTCAAATCTAAATGAGAGAAAGACATCGTACAAAGTGGAGCTTGGAGACAAAATCACTTACCTCGTCGAAGGATTTGGACAAGCCTTCGTCAAGTTGGAATCAAGTAATCATGTTCACTTAAGCAATGTTTTATATGTACCTAGTTTAGAAAATAATATTATATCGATATCATGTTTAGAAGACAAAGGAAATAGAATAGCCTTCATGGATGGAAAGGTGTTATCATGGCATAAGAATTCCAGCATAGAGGATGCTAGGGTTATTGGAAGTCGTGAACGAAATCTGTATAGACTACTAGAACAAAATGAAGAAGCTCTAGTACATGACGAAGTCAACCCTAATGATATTTGGCACATAAGGTACACTCATATCAATTATCAAGCATTACCTTTTCTCAGAAAAATGGTTCAAGGAATACCAGAATTGAAATCTACACATGAAGGAATCTGCAAGGGATGTGCCCTTGGGAAGAATATCAAGAAACCATTCCCAAGCAGCAACAAAAGATCTAAGGAAATCCTAGATCTAATACACTCAGATGTTTGCGGTCCAATACCAATCAAATCTCTAGGAGGATCTCTTTACTACGTAATCTTCATATATGACTACTCAAGGAAGACGTGGCTATACCTACTGAAATCAAAAGATGAAGTATTCAACAAGTTCCAAGAATTCAAGGCAGAAATAGAAAACCTCACGAACTAGAAGATCAAGACATTAAGAACAAATAATGGAGGAGAATACACCTCGAAGGAGTTCGTTGCATTCTGCAAATTGGAAAGGATTAGGGGGGAGATGAATTTTCCTCATAATACTCAACAAAACAGTGTAGCAGAAAGAAAGAACAGATCTATCGAAGAAATGGTAAAAGCCTTATTGAATGATCAAGGTCTATCCATGTTTCTATGGGGAGAAGCAGCAATGATGACAATATATGTACAAAACAGAAGCCCTCATCATATATTGAAATACATGACACCAGAAGAAGCCTTCTCAAGTAAGAAGCCTAAAGTGGAAAACCTAGGAATATTTGGATGTCCAGTTTACTCTCATATTCCCAAAAACAAAAGGAATAAACTAGAACCCTCAGGAAAGAAGGGGATATTCGTGGGATATAGTGATTCATCCAAATCCTATAGAATATATATTCTAGAACAACACAAGATAGAAGTTAGCAGTGACGTAATGTTCAAGGAAAGAATGGCCTTCAGGAAATCCATCGAAGAAATTGTAAAAGAAGAAGAACTTGAAGAACCTAATGAAGAAAATACAGAAAACGAAAATAACGAAAAGGATCAACTTGATCATTTTATGGAGCCATGTGAGAACATTGATTCAGATATCATACCAAAGACCAAGAAATGGCCAACCTAGATTGAAGCTACATTACAAGATGCATAAAGAATCAAGGTTCCAGAAGGAACATCCAGGAAGAGTAAAAGACAAAAAAGATTCTCAAGTTATGCAGAATACATGACAAAGCTTCTAGATGAAGAACTGACCACATTTGAAGAATCACTCCAAAAGGGAAAATGGAAAGAAGCTATGGTGGAAGAACATCAATCCATTATGAAAAATGAAGTATGGGAAATTGTACCTAGACCTAAAGAAAAATCAGTGGTAACCTCAAAATGGGTATACAAGATCAAACATGCAGCAGACGGAAGCATGGATAAATACAAGGCAAGATTCATGGCCAGAGGCTTCTCCCAGAAGGAGGGTGAAGATTATGATGAAACCTTTTCTCTAGTGGCTAGGTATACCTCCATCAGAGCTATCATATCTCTTGCCACTTCCATGGGATGGAATCTACATCAGATGGATGTAAAGACATCTTTTCTGAATGGCGCAATTGAAGAAGAAGTATATATTGAACAACCTCAAGGGTTTGAGGTACATTCCATAGATACTCACATTTTCAGATTGAAGAAAGCTCTATATGGACTCAATCAAGCTCCAAGGGCTTGGTATGCCAGAATGGAAAACTATCTAACAAGACTTGGTTTCTCCAAGAGTCATGCAGATCCAAACCTTTATTACAAAGTCGTGAATAGTGCACCTGTGATTCTACTATTATATGTTGACGATCTATTCATAACAAGTGAAGAATCTCTCATTATCCAGTGCAGGAAGGGACTAGCCTCTGAATTTGATATGAAAGATCTAGGTCTCATGCATTATTACTTTGGACTAGAAGTATGGAAGAAGCATGGTGAAGTATTCCTTGGACAAGGAAAGTACACAATAAAGATCCTTCACAAGTTTGGAATGATGGACTGTAAGTTCATGGACACTCCTATGAATGCGGATATAAGAAAAGTAAAAGTCCCAGATTCTGATCCAATAGATCCATTTCTATATAGACAGCTAATTGGATCATTGATGTATTTAGTAAATACTCGACCAGAAATTTTCTTTGTTGTAAACACATTAAGTCAGTTCCAGGTGGAACCTAGACAAGAGCATTGGATAGCTGCAAAGCATGTCCTAAGATATATTCGTGGGACAGTAAACTATGGCTTGAGATATACCACATCCAGTGATATCCAACTTCATGGATTCACAGACTCTAATTGGGCAAGAAGTGAAGAAGACAGAAAGAGTACTTCAGGTATGTGTTTCAGCTTGGGCTCCGCTATGATATCTTGGGGCAGCAGGAAACAGAAGTCTGTTGCACTCAGCACAGTAGAAGCGGAGTATATGGTAGCTTGTGAAGCATGCACAGAAGAAGTATGGCTAAGGAAGCTAATCTCCGATTTATTTGATCAAATTCTAGACTCGACCATAATATATTGTGATAATCAGAGTTGTATAAGATTATCAGAACATCCAGTGTTTCATGAAAGGTCGAGCACATTGAGATCAAATACTACTTTATTTGAGATAAATTCCAGGAAGGAGAGTTAAATCTCGAGTATATCCCCATTGATGAGAAGACAACAGACATCCTAACAAAACCTCTATCCAGAATTAAGTTTGCATATTTTCGAGAGAAGATGGGGATCGTGGAAATAACTCCCTTAGCTGAAAAGGAAGATTCTCCAAGCTAGGAGAAAGCACTGAAAAATATTATTGAAAACATTTACTTTTGTGACTAAATGACTCTCTATATTAAGAGGGAGCACTGAAAATATTATTTATCTTTGTAATTGAAAAATAGTCCAGATTGGATAGATTCTTTCCTGTTCAGAAAGTGCATTGATATTTCTGACGGACAGTGACTTCCCATTGTGGTTAACATGGGAGGTAGTATGATTGTTGATGTATCATAGATAGTGAATTCCCATTGTGGTTAACATGGGGATTGGTCTAGGGTAGTCTCTCTTCTTGAGGGTTACTCAAGAAGACTGGCCCGCCTCTCCAGACAACGATTTCTCAATGTGGTTAACATGAGGAATGGTTTGTTTTGGAGGTTGATGCAGGACAGTCTTTTCCTCTTGTGGTTAACAGAGGAAATGGTCTAGACAGCCATTCCTTAGGGTTTATTCATTCTCTCCAGGGTGCACTTTGATTAGTGTAGGAGGAATGGCCCAGGGTGGGGAATGGTCCAGGCTCAGCAATCAAGGACAAAAATTCCTTAGGGTTTATACATTCTCTCCAAGGTGCACTTTGATTAGTGTAGGAGGAATGGCCCAAGGTGGGGAATGGCCCAGACTCAGACATTCCTTAGGGTTTATACATTCTGTCTAGGGTGCACTTTGATTAGTGTAAGAAGAATGGCCCAGGGTGAGGAATGTTCTAGGCTCAGAAATCAGAAACAATCCTTCTTCATTGTTTGAGAAGAATAGGGAAGATAGCCCATTACTGATGTTCTATACTCAGGGCAGATATTCTTTCATATCTCACAGACATGAGTGAAATATTGGCCCAAATGATTCAGTTTATTTTAACAATATTTTTCTATATAGGATGGCATCAGATGATTGTTATGGAGACTGTCTGTCTCCAGACAGTAGAAATACACTACTGTAGTGGATTTGTTCCATTGTTTGTGACTATGTGTCAGGGTTTGAGTAGTTGCATACTACCCTGAATAAACACAGGTGTGTTCTATAAATTGATATTGTACCAATTGTCATAGGAGATTATCTAGTTGGATAATAATGGCGGTGCTCGTGTTGCTACCAGTTGAATGATCCGTTGTGCTCAATACCATACCTCCCTATCTAGGAGGGAGTGTTAATATTGTAGTAGCCTCGGGAGGTATGAACCTCTATTGTGACCTATGACGAGATTATAATACTCCGGAAGGAAGCAAAGAAATGAAGGAAACCCTAGACAAGTTGTCGACTGTAGAAATATATTTAAAATGAATTTATTAGTACCCAGAAGGAGAAGTTGGCTCCAGTAAGACTATCCAGACTACTATAAATACAGGTCACCAGTTCTCGTTATTCACATCTCAGCAGTTGCAGAGAGAACTGGATCTACACAAGTGCAGTAGTATCTTGTGCTCAAGTTTCTGGGAAGGTGTGCGCTAGCCTCTGGGTGCGATTATCTGATCAACTTGGTTTCTATTCTTGCTTGGTGCATTAGCCTCTCTTGGCTATTAGATTGCTACCAGGATTTTCTTCTTTGTCAAGTTCAAGGTGCTCGGAGGGTGGCTTCGGTCTATGGTTGGGTGACGAGGGTATCGTTAATGGTAAAGCAAACACAAACTTCTATATTCTAACACTGGTGTACTTTGTATGTGTATGATTGTTCATTTTTCATTGCTTATTTACTCTGTATTTATTGGATGATAATCCTACATTGATATAACACATGGATTATATGGCTAAAAAGGATTAAATTTCTCTAATACTAATTCACCCCCCTCCTCGGTACTCCAACAATTGGTATTAGAGAAGGTTTCATCAGAAATCATTTTAACCACTGAAAGGTAGATCATGGAGAGAAACAACTTGTATAAAAATGGAATACCACAGTTTGATGGATAGAAGTATGCATTTTGGAGCATAAGGATGAAGACATATATACAAGAACAGGGATTTGAAATTTCGCAATCAATTGTAGATGGATACACAGTTCCAACAGTTTCACCAATAAATGACAAAGCAGTGAAACTCGGTCAGAATAAATCCAAAGCCACAAATACACTTCTGAATGGTCTTGGTGAAACGGTATTCACCAAAGTTTCACATTGTAAATCCACTAAATATATTTGGGACAAAATTCAAAATATTTATTAAGGAGATTCAAAAGTCAAAGAAGCAAAGCTTCAAACTTACAGAGGTCAGTTCAAACAACTAAAGATGAAGGAAGATGAGAATATTGCATCTTACTTCTTACGATTCGATGAAATAGTAAATGCAATCATGGGATTGGGAGAATAAATTCAAGAATCTGTAATTGTTTAAAAGGTACTAAGATCTCTTCCTATGAGATTTGACCCTAAGATATTAGCACTAGAAGAAAGAGCATATCTAAACTCAACAATCATGGACGAACTACGTGGAATCTTGATAGCATATGAAATGATAATTGAACAGGAAAATCCAGATGTAAAAGAAGCAGCCTTCAAGGGATCCAAAATATCAAACCAAAAGGGAAGGAAACAAGAAAAAGAACATAGCAGCAATAGTGACCTCTCAGGATATGATGAAGAAGTGACCAACTTTGTCAAAATATTGAACAAGGGAACCAACGGCAGGTATAGAGGTAAGCTTCATTTAATTTGTTTTAATTGTGATGGTGTTAGTCCCTAAAGTTGCACTCGACTGCTAAGGGCAAGCTAGGGCATAATTGATTTATTGCATTGGTTCTTATGGATAAATATGTATGGTTTTTGAAAAGGTTGGAGGTGTCGGCAGTAAATGAAGAAAGAGAAAATTCAATCTCTGATTGTAAACAAGGGTTGATCCCACTTACTTAGTCAATGGTAGTCAATTAAATAAATAAGAATAAACCATAAGATGAAATAAATATGAAAATGTCCAATCTGTTCACTCACATAAGAAGATTTATGATCCTAAATGTCATTCAGAAACAGACAACAAAGTACTTAAAAACAAGTCTAGGAATGTGAAAGAAAACAGTGAAATCTTCACTTCCCTATCAACCTAACAAGATAATATAAGTGCATTGTAGAGATAACATGTTTTATAAGTAATAAAAGAAGAAAAATATTAGAGGAGAAAATCTGATTATAAAAACGATTTTAGCATTGAGTGCCAAATGAAAGTCCCTGCTTTACAATCATAAAGAGAATCCTAGTCCATCATCCTTGGTGTCTCTTTTTCCTCTCATGCCTCCCTCTCCGTGTTTCCCCCTAACTATCATTTCAAAACTCTGACAACGCTTTGGATTTTTGGAAGTCATTTGGCGTTTCTTGCTTGGCAGTAATCCAAGACACCTTGCGCAGTTTTCTTTTGAATATAGCTGGTGTCAATATTTTTTTTCTCGATCATCAAGCTTTGGACAGAGTATGTCCTCTCGGCCCTCATATTCCAATATTCTTCACATATGGTGATACATGGCCTTCGATTGCTTTTGTAATCATTTAACACTTGGTGTAATGCTTTGTATGCATAGTATCAGACCCTATTGTCATTGTCTGATATCCATCTCACTTTCCTGGCACTAGTCAATCTCAAAGAAACGATACCTGGACGAAATGGAATAATGGTCGATGATCACACCCAAACTTTTACTCCTTCTGACTTGCACGGGCTGTAAAGACTCATGTTGAATTTATACATGGTTTATTTGGAAGGTAGCTCGATGATTGGATATGATTCCTCTGGACACCTGGAAACAAAGTCATTGACAAATGAATGTTACATCTAGACAGGCCAGCAGAGTGACACATATTGTGATGTAAATGCTCCATCGAGTTGAATCGGGCATCTTCTCTTCAAATGGTTTGGCAATTCAAGCAGTGATTTATTGTAGCCTCTTGTGGGTTTAGACTATGATGTGTTGGTGCTTTATCATGATTGTTGTGTTGTGTGGCTAGTAGTAGTAGGTACTAAACTGTGTTGTATGACTGGAGGTGCGTGGCTTCGAGGACTGAAGATTGTCCTTCAGGCACAACAATTTTTGGGTGAAATTTTAAAATAAAACCAACCCTCTTCTCCTCTTCTCTAATGAGACGAGTTAAAATCTCAGCACTACTTCTAGCGTATGCAATACCGGTTCTCAGGAACAACACTTCTCAGTGTTACGAGAATAACCTCATTCCTGCAACAAGGAGAAAATGAAAATTTAGTATCTGGATACTAACATTGGCTACTTTTGGGGGATGATGCTCTCCTTGTGAGGCGTCAAGAACAAGTAGACCACTGTGCCTTTTCCTCTATGCGATTCTAACCCTGCAAATCTTCTGTTCTGCAGACATCTACAACTTATGTGTTGTGCCTAGTCCATTGGGTTATGGGGTCAGCCAATATCATTCAAATCTTCCCAAACTTTTACAAATCTACTCCTCATTTGAAGTCAAACTTTCCCTACCAATAGTGTCTTATATTCATTGGGCATGGTGTCTTAATTTCAAAACTGAAACCAAATACTAGATACAAACCTCACATATTGTGCAAACTAGAAATGCTCAGCCATGAGCTTATTCATCTATGCTACCCTACTTCTAACCAGTAAAAATTGGCTCATCATGTGACATCATGCTTCCAATGAAGCCATGACATCATCAAACCATTTACTAAATCTCTTTCAATGCATATAGAAATCAGAGAAGAATTCATAACTTGCAGCAGAATTTCAACTTGCAGCATATACTTACAATCATCATCTGCTTTAATTCCAAAAATAGCAAGACTGAAATCTTCTAAGAAATATGATTCCATATAAATGGCTATCGGATCATAGAAGAAAGAAATAGATGAATAACCGAACAGGTTTACCTCTTCTTTCATCTCAAACTTTGCTTCCCCTTCTGATAGATGGCTACCATAAACCGGTTATGACTGTACATGAAAAATGGGCAGAATGTTCTCATAAACTTGTTCTTGATGAGCAGCCTCTTGAGTTTCTTCCTTAATCACATGTAACAATATATCACAGGAATCCACCTGAAGGAGTTGAGGAAAGACCTCTTCTTCAACTATTTTTTCATTCAGATCTACGACAACAGATGCATCAGGATCAAAATATATTACATCCACGACTATGTAGTCGTATTTCCTATTATCCATTAGATCTGGAAAATCTTCCTCAACAACATGATTTTCATTCTTGCAATTAGAAGAAAAATTTGCTTTCTGCTGAAAATGCTTATCAAATTCATCACCACAATTTTCAAAAATACTTTCAGCTTTAAAATCTTCTTTACAAAATATATTGAAATCATTATGAAAACTTGCCAATGAATTAATACATGAAGATGGAAGAGATCTGCACCAGTCAAGGGTTGCTCCCTTCAATGAGTATATGAAAATCTTGATCTTGACATCCTCATGCACAACCTGATGTCCATGAATAAACTCATGAAAATATAGTAGATGCTCAGTCAGAACCTCCCAATCTTCGCCTTTAAACGTAGGAAGGATACCATCCCATTCATCTCTACTAAGAATTGGGTTTGGAAAACCAATGACATTTGAAAAATCACAAAAATCAAACCTTTGAGCCAGAATGTCTTCCATGCTTGGATCCAGTGGAGTTTCCTATTAATCTTTAGATAGTGGAGTCTTGTTGGCAGCCAACTATTTTTTTGTATTACTATAAAACCGCTGCCTACACCTCTTGTCTTCTAAACAACAAATCGTCATCACACTATGTTTCAAGACATTTGTTTCTTTTTCGCGACAATTGCAATTTGATTCCGATTTGATTTTTCACAACTGAAAGTGTGAAAACACCTCTCTCGTTGTCTGGATTGTCGTCATCTTTTATTGATTTGCTGAAATACATTTGACCATTGGTTTATCACTTCACTGCAAAAGGTTCTTTCAAACTATATCCATTCACTTTAACTGTGCAACTTGATTTCTCTAGTGAAAGTGATGTCATAAATTTCTTAATTGCTTTTGGTTTTGTATATGACTCAATTCTTATTACTTTGAACTCTCAACTTATCATTTTCATATGATCATATGTTACAATGTTTTGACACTTCGATTATGCTAAAACACATTGACAATATTATGAGTTTAAT
>JZKD02S1372601.1:470356-494310 GCA_000966675.3 Picea glauca
TAAAAATCAGCCTTGAGGTAACTCAAACATGTTCCCCACTCATGGAGTCATGGTCAACTATTTTTAACTTGGTTGTTCCATTTGTCTTCCAGCATTAAATTTATTAAATGTTTGTCTCATACATGTGTCAAATAAAAGAGGACAAATGAGAAAGTCAAATATTTTCCCAACAGTCATCAAATAATTAATTAAATAATCCAAAATTCCAAATTCGAATTTTCCACAAATGGCAAATAATTTCCAAATCCGAATTTTCCAAAATCAGAAATTTATTTCAAAATTCAACTTATAATTTAATTTTCTAAAATTTGAGGATATTACATCCTCTCCCATACAACACTTTCCTCATTGTTCATTCCTTTCTCCGAATAGGATTGGATAAGATTTCAACATATCTTCTTACAATTCCCAAGTGACCTCCTCAAGACTAAAGTGCTTCCATTGCACTTTTACCTGGGCGTTGTATATGTTCTATAGTATTGTTTCTTTCCTATCCAAAATGCTTAGAGGTTCCACTTGGAACTCACATTCAGGTTCCACCTGAACCATGTTCCAATCAATGATGTGAGTAGGATCATGAATATACCTTTTTAGTAATGAAACGTGAAAAACATTATGAACTTTTAAATTTGCAGGAAGTGCTAGTTGATACGCCACGGGTCCGATTCGAGTTAAAATATCGAAGGGGCCACAAAACCTTGGCGCAAACTTTGAACAGTTTCCTAGCTTCAGAGAGCTCCTTCTTTCTTTGAATTTTAGATATACATGTTCCCCAATTTGAAATTCCTAATGTCTTATTTTTAAATCTCCATAGCTTTTATGTAAGTCTTGGGCCTCTTTTAACTTCTATTGTACTATTTTTACCATTCTCTCCATTTCATGGAGCATTTCTAGTCCCACAATAATCCTGCCAACTGGATTATCCCAACTAATCGAGGTTGTGAATTTTCTTCCGTATAATACTTCGAAGGGACTCATATTAGCCGATGTCTGATAATTGTTATTGTAAGAAAACTCAACTAAGTGTAGATACTCCTCCCATTTGGTTGGTTTCATCCTTACGTACATTCGTAAAATATCTTTGATAATTTGGTTTCTTCATTATGTTTTCCCATCCCTTTGTGGATGGTAGCGTGTGTTGAAATTCAGGTTAGTATCCAAACCTGCAAACAATTCTTTCCAAAAAATTGACGTAAATTTGGCATCTCTATCGGAAATCACCATCTTAAGAATTCCATGCAATCTAAATATTTCTTTCATAAAATTACAACGATATTAATCGCTTTGTAAGTAGATTTCATAGGTATAAAATGTGCAAATTTTCTTAGTTTATCAATCACTACCATAATTGAGTCATTTTGTCTTTGATTTTTAGGCAAACCTGTGATGAAGTCCATCGAGATAATCTCCCATTTCCATTATGGTATAGGCACAGGTTGTAGCAAACCTCATGGATGTTGATGTTCAGCCTTTACCTGTTTACATTCTAAGCATTTAGACAAATATTCAGTTGTTTCATTCTTCATGTTAGGCCAATAAAACAATTTTCTTAAGGCTATTATCGTTTTCTGGTACCCTGGGTGACTAGAATACGAATTTTTATGTCGTTCTTCAAGAATTGTTGTCTTTAAATCAACATAATTAAGTACATATAGTTGGTTATTGAACCTTAACAATCCATTTTTATCTATACTCATATCTATTATGTTCAGTTTTTCTGCATTTCCTTGCAATTTTGTTGCTACTTTAATGTAATTTTCGTCATTACTACTTGCAGATTTTATTTTTTTTTCGATATTGTTTTCTACTTCACTGATACTTACTTCATAGAGTATATTAGTCCTCTGACTTAGTGCATCTGCAACTTTATTTTCCTTACCTTTGATGTGTCATACCTCAAAATCAAACTCACTTAAAAATGCCAACCATCTTGCTTGCCTTGTAGTGAGATCTGGTTGACTGAACAAATATTTTACACCATTGTTGTCGGTTAGTAGCAGAAATTATCTTCCAATTAAATAATTTCGCCACATTTTTAATGCATTAATTACGACCGCTAATTCTAAATCGTGAGTCACATAATTTCATTCATGTTCTTTCAGTTTACGTGATTCATAACAGATGACGTGTCCATCTTTTGTTAGCCCACCTCCTAATCCTTCCTTGCTTGCATCCACACAAACTATAAAATATTTATAGGGATCAGCTACCTTTAGGATAAGTGTTGTAGTTAACAGTCTTTTTAGCTTATCACAGTTGTCCTGACACTTTTTCGACCAAGTAAATTTTATTCCCTTTTTTTGTAGTGATGTAATTGGATACGCGATCCTGGAAAATCCTTCGATGTATCTGCGGTAATAACCTGTAATTCCCATAAATGATCTTATGTGTGCTACATCCTTAGGGATAGGCCATTCCATAATGGATTTTATCATTTCTGGGTCAACTACAATACCATCTTCAAATATTACGTGTCCTAGATATTGTATATTTATTTGGTAGAAGTCACACTTATCAAACTTAGCATACAACTTATTTTCTCTTAAGGTCTGCAATACTATTATCAGATGTTCTTCATGTTCTTCTTCTGTTTTTTAGTAAACTAGAATATCATCGATAAAAACCAGCACAAATTTATCCAGATATTGATTGAATATACTATTCATCAAGCACATAAAGGTTTTTGGTGCATCAGTAAGCCCAAATGGAATTATGACAAACTCACAGTTTCCATAACGTGTTCTAAATGTTGTTTTGTTTATATCTTTGTCCTTTATCCTGACTTAGTAATAACCATACCTTAAATCTAGCTTAGAGAAGATCTTTGCTCCTCCAACTTGGTCAAAGAGATCATTAATATTGGGTAAGGAATACTTATTCTTAATTGTCAACTTATTCAGTTTTTGATAGTCAATACATAGTCTCAAAGTCCCATATTTCTTCTTAACAAATAAAATTGGTGCTCCCCAAGTTGAAACACTTGGTCTGATATATTCCTTATCTAGCAATTCTTGCAACTGAATTTTCAATTATGTTAATTCTGGTAGACTCATTATATAAGGTGCTTTGGATACTGGGGCATATCCTGGTAGTTCTGGTATTTCATCCACATATACATCTTTGAACCCATGTAGGACTGTAAAGTCTTCTAAACTCGGTTTTCTTTCTTCCCTTAGGAGGTTAGTTACTTGTACAGCATAAATTTGGCAACCTTTGTTCATACATTCTTAAATTTCATCGTTGATATTTGCCTAACAAAAACTAGTTTTTTTAATTATGTGTATCGTTCTAACTGTGTTATTTTCATCTATGTACACAAACGAATTTTTGTAACAGCTTAATATCACTTTATGTTTCTCTAACCAGTCCATTCTAGTGATTATATAATAATACCCCAAAGGTAATATATTCAGATTCAACTTTGTACTTGACCATCTATTCTTAATTCAAAATTATAAATAAAATATGTTACCTTTCTTTTGGTCCTTGTTGCTAACTGTACTAACCAGGACTTATCATGCTTTACCTTCTTTAACTTGTTCAATTCAACTAAATCTGGAGTAATATCACTCAAACTAGTTCCTAGTTCAATTAGTATAGAGACATTCTGGTTATGAATTTTACCTTCAACTTCCACAATAGTGGATTAATCATCTTCTTGTCTTCCATACAAAGCTACATCGATTTTATGCACGCTTCTACCAATATATCTAACCATTGAAGCCTCTTGAAGGTTATGTGATCTAGGTGGATATCGGTGGCCACCCACCTTTTCCGACTGTCTCAAAACAGTTTTCTGACAATTTTGGCAATTTACTATTTTTAGCAGTTTTTAACTTCTAGGGCCATTTTGAGGGCCTAAATGAAGGTTTTTTGGGATCGAACCAAATAAATAATATCCAAAGACATGATTGAGGCACAAAAATGAATATCCTCTACGATACATTCCCAATGGGCTATCATACGCCTAAAACGGAGATCATATGCAAAAGTTATGACCCCAGGAAGTTAATGTACTAACTTACCCAAACGGGGCGCACACGACTTTTGGCACTTCATCTCCTAGGGTTAGTTTTTGGATTTCTAGGGTTTTTGGAATAACTGTTTATTGTAAAAAGGACTTCAAAGCCTCATTGTAATCATCTTCTTGCAAATGCGAGTAGTCGTCACATCTCTTCTCAGCGATAAGCTGCCACCATTCTAGCGAGTCTTTCACTCTGTATTTTTACAGTCTCTATACATTTATTTCATTAATATAAATCATGTATTAATGTATATATGTGTTTATGGTTTTATATATGATACATTTATGTTATATTATTGAATATCTGCAATATCTCTATGCATTTATTTATTATATCTCCGCTCTCATTTTGTGTCAAAAATAATCCGAACAAGTGGTATCAGAGCAGGCTGCTCTTGATCATTTTTTGGTGCATTTCCCCAACGAGGTCAGAGTATAGCAAGTTGGATCTCGATATTGTCTCTCTTGAAGAAAATATCTCTCGCACACTCAAGAAACCGTCAATGGTGGAAGAAGATAAAAATGACGGAGCAGACGATCCTATCAGTCTGTTGCTTGAGCAAGCTCTCACACGACAGAGGGACGAAATGATGGATAATTTTTCCCACATCCTTCAACATCTTCCGATAACAATAGGCACATATTCATCAAGAGGCCACTTCGGAGGCACCTCGCCTTTCAAGGTATAAGTTAATATTGATAATCCTTTATTTGAAGAATAGATAGATGCAGAAGCCCTAAACAAATGGTTAAATCTGCTAGAAGGTTATTTCTATGTTCACAATTTTTTCGACAAAGAAAATATCACCTTTTCACTCCTTAAATCTCTCCCCCATGTCAAACATTGGTGTGAAAATTACTAGGAGAAAAGTTCCACAAAGGAGTCTGGAATATATGGGGTCGAGCCCACTTGGGATTTTTTTCTGGATGCGGTAAAGGAACAGTATTATCCTATTGAAAACTATGAGGACCAGTACATGAGATAGACCACACTACGGCAAGAGAGGGGCCAAGCAGTTCCATATTTCACCAATACCTTCCATACCTTGTGCACCAAGATGGGTATCAAAGACTCTGAATGACATTTGGTTCTGAAATACCATGGGGCTCTACACAGATACATCCAAACTGAAATGGATTTTCTGGATATCTCGTCACTCGGTGCTTCTTATCGATATGATGTTAAGATCGAGAAGAAATTTAGGCACCAAAACAAATTGGAGTTCAGGTCTGCAAATATGCAACAACCAAAGTATGAAAAGACGGCCCTCATAAATAGTCTCTCGAAAACCAGTCCAAGCCACATGAAAAGAAGGGTCATAGAAAGACAAAGAAGGACACCAGAACATGGTATGATTTCCACAAAATCCCCTGGCACAACACCGATGAATGTCTCTCAAAATAGTCACTGGTGGCTGAGATCAAAGACAAGGAGTTGAACCCTAATTCAGAATCTGATTCTGAAAATACTGGTAAAGGATAGATCATTGACACGAACCCCACTGTTATTGTCGTGATCGCATTAATTCAACCAAAAGAACCAACAGATCCTAAAGAGGGGCAGCGCCTTTTTCATTCATAGATGTGGGTGAAGGGGACCCCACTACATTTTATTGTTGATAGCGGAAGCCAGAATAACCTCATCTTAGAAGAGGTCATCAAACAGTTGGGATTGTCGACAACACCACACCCACATCCATACAACATCGGGTGGCTTCACCAAGGACGAGATCTCCATGTCAGCCAACAATGTTGATTGTCATATGGAATCCATCCCTTGAAGGATGAGGTATTATGTGACGTTGCCCCACTAGATTTCTGTGATGTTCTCTTGGGCCAACCATATATGTGGAAGCGTCATGTTGTTTATGAGTCTCAACCCCGCAGTGTCATTGTTTTTCTGGGGGGGTCATCTCTACAGAATACCATAGGTAGTTCTAACTAGTGTTCCACCTAAAAAGTGTCGCAAGGTAGTATCTCATACTGCAAAATTTAGCTTCTTCACAATATATTCAAAAGGAGAACAGAAGGACACTGCAACCACTACAACCTCACCCCAAGCACCTTTTATCCAACAGAAGCAGGTTGACAAGGATACAGCCAAGCACAAATATTCCTTATGCACACCGTCCTCTCATGTATCTTGACATTTTGAACATCCTCAGCCTCAATAGGTTTGTGAAAGACTTCCACAAACTGAGCAGTGTGACATCTCCAGCAAGGCAAGCAACTCACCAAGATGCAGATTCAGCAAACGCTTTTCCCTCTCCCTCGGGACCTCAACGCAATGGAGACCATTTCTTCATAAGGAGGGAGGATTGATCCAGGTGGATATCGATGGCCACCCACCTATTCTGACTGGCTCAAAATAGTTTTCTGACAATTTTGGAAATTTACTATTTTTAGCAGTTTTTAACTTCCAGGGCCATTTTGAGGGCCTAAATGAAGGTTTTTGGGATCGACCAAACCCAAAGATACTCAAAGGCATGATTGAGGCCCAAAAATTAATCTCCTCGATTATAGATTTCCAACAAGCTATCATGCGCCTAAAATGGAGATCGTATGCAAAAGTTACGACCCCGGGAAGTTAATGTACTAACTTACCCAAACGGGGCCCACATGAATTTTGGCGCTTCATCTCCTAGGGTTAGGATTTTGTATGTCTAGGGATTTGGGCATTCCTTTTTATTGTAAAAAGGCCTTCAGAGCCTCATTGTAATAATCTTCTTGTGAATGCGAGTAGCCGTCACACCTCTTCTTAGAGATAAGCTGCCACCATTCTAATGAGTCTTTCACTCTGTATTTTTACAGTCTCTGTACATTTATTTCATTAATAGAAACCGTGTATTACTGTATATCTATGTTTATGGTTGCATATCGGATACATTTCTTTTATATTATTGAATATCTTTGATATCTCTGTGCATTTATTTATTATATCTCCGCTCTCATTTCATGTCGAAAATAATCTGGATCATTATGGACTGAAGTTCTTGTTATGGGATTTAAGCGTGGACAATTTATCCTCAAGTGAGGTTCTCCACACTCCCAACACTTCAATGGTTCTCTGGGACTGTCCTCAACCTTCCTAACTCCCAGATTAACTGTTCTATTTTCCCCTAGGGAATTATGTGTATTAGAATGATAATCCTTCTTTTGGAATCATTTTTCCATATTACGGAAAGGGGCTAGTAGGAAGACTTTTTTACTTATACTCATTATGTCATGTTTCTTGTCTTTCCATGCCTTGGGAATTTCAGATCTTTGTTTATACTGAACATAGCACATTCAATCCTTTCTGAACACTTCATTTAAAGACTTAGGATTGTCAAATTCAATTGTGTCCTTGTATGATTGTGGTAGACATCTCAATAACCTTTGTATATTTACTTTGTCCTCTTTGATATATAGTACAAACCTCAACAGATCTAGAAATTTATTTATCAGATTGTCCATGGCCATTTGTCCTAGTCGCAATTCATAAAATTCCTTAGTTTTTCTTTCATAATAACTTTCTGATAAGTACTGCTTCTTGAAATACTTTTTAAATTCTGACCATTCCATTTGTTTTTCTTTCAATCCCTTGGCTAATTTCAAGTCTTTCCACCATATACTAGCTTTTCCTTTTAAGTTGTAAATGGTCATTTTGACTTTCATATTACTAGAGTAGTTATAAATCTGGAAGTATTTCTTTATATCTGGTAACCATGCTTCAACCTCCTCACCAGTATTTGATTCTCCATCAAAGGTGGAAGGTTTTATTTTCTTGAATTCACCTTCCAGGTGGTCCACTTGTTTTCTTTTTCTTCATGTAGATGCTTTGTTTTTTTTCATGTGTGTGCCTTCAGAAGAACTATCTTGTTTTTATGTTTCATGACCAAAGTTCTTAGAGGACTTTTTTTTAACCTCTTCCTATTTTTAATTTTCTTTTGGACTTTTCTTTATTACTATACTATGTAGCAGCATTTCATTTATTTCCAATTGATCTTCCTGTGTTTTCTTCATATTTTCGTTATCTATTTTAAATCCTTGTAATTCCACGATGAGGCTTCGCATCGTTTCCAATACTTGAGTGGCTAAAATTCCTTCATTGTTATGCTCTGGGTCTCTAGGAAATTCATGGTTTGGATTCCCTTTAGGTCTGTCTCCTTCTTCATTTTGTGCTAACATTTTCACAAGAGACAAATTGTTTTTCTGTTTGTAATAGTAAATGTGTTTGTTAGATTTACTTCAAGGAAACAAAATAAAATTCTGGTGTTTCACTAAGGTCCAAGCATTGTAACCTATAGCTCTAATACCATATGTAATGTACCCCAAATTTCACTAAATAAAAAAAAATTATTGATCGAGAAATAACATTTATAATTCGCTTAACCTTCATGACACAAGAATATCTCTTTAAAAACATTTCTAGTCACTGTGAATTTTAATGTCCAATTAAACTTATTGTTACTATAAAGTCATGGCACTTTCATTAGATTAATTCCTAATCTAAGATAACTCAATAATTTACTTGAAGTTACTGCATCTCATTGCATTGTTAAAGTTTAACTAGGACTAACAAGTCCCTATTATAAAGTATGTTACACATATAACAATATTACATCATATCCATGCTCACCATATCAAATGTTTAACCTATGATATGAATTTTGGATTTACTTGTGTAAAGTCTTTAAGTAAGAAAAGTTACTATGAGGTTATGTCCCTAGCAGACTTAGGGGACATAACCATCATAGGCTTATAGCCCACACACTAGGGTGGAGAACTTACCATACGATGTTTAAATACCATAATAAACACCCTCCAAAGTATATTCAAGGGTAGCATACAATATGTAGTGGCAATTAAGTAGGAAGTTACCAATGCACAGTTAACCAACCCAACCTTTTGGTTACCTTTCTACTCCAATAATTAAATCACTTTGATAATGGGCTTACGTGGGCGCCAGATTGTTCTGGACCTAGGCCCATTTTTAGTTATGGAGTTTAAACTGGGTGTGCTCATTAATGGTGGATTGACCAACCCTAGTACCTTCTAGGCCTATCACTATAGCTAATTTCCCATAGTGGGATTGACACTTCGGATGATTCACATAGCCATGACTGGGACAGAGTACTCAAAACTCCTACCCACCCTCTAGGGACTCAATATGCCATTACTCCCTTCATAACTCTTCTCAATAGTATATTCCACTTAGTATTTCCCTATTTAGGCTTTGTAACTAGTGTTATCGTTCGTCCCTGTGAAGGTATTCCACCCTAGAGATGGTATTCGACTATGTGAAGTACTCGACCTTGGAGATAGCATCCGGCTCTACATATTAATTACCCTACTATCTCGTTATGACAGTTTTAGACGTATTCTTATATGGTGAAGTGATGTTTTCCTGCATTTATGCTAAAGTGAATCCCTCCTTACGGAAACTAGACTCTTGTATAAAAAATCTTTGAAAATACTTTTGTTTTCTGGTGTTAATATATTCTCTCTATGGAAAGAAACTATGTGTAGTTTAAATACATTGTACTCTCTATGTGTGAGATCCTCTGTTTATACAGTAAATATTTTTTTAAGAGTAGTTTTCTTTTTGCATATATAAATATGGTAAACCTTATGTGGGTTCCCTCCTTTATCTATGCATCGCGCATTCTCTAGTAAGAGTAATATATGAGTATAAGTACTCTTTGTGGCTTTATCCTCCATCTAAGTATCATGTACTCCTCTATGGAAATAATCTCTGTGTATTTTGTTAGCAACATTTCTTGTATAGGGGTGTTTTCCTCCCCGATTTTAGGCCTCTGGTGTAAACACATAGAAGTGGGGTTTTGAAAACCAGTGAGATGATTTTTATTCAAAGGCCGCAGCCATAAGTGTCGAGCATAGCTCACAGAAGAATTCCATTTCGGGCTTAAATCAAGTGAGTGAGCAGTCTGATTTCAACGGCAAGGATCAAGCGACGAAGCAGATCAACGGTCATCAGGATTTTGGGGCTACCAAGTTACCCGATAAATAGTGTCAGAGAAAGCACCTATATTTCAAGACTAAATATGGGTCGTTCGATCTAGTGACACATGGCGCAATATCTAGTCATGTCGGCATATCAGCATTCAGGAGTTCGAGGGGTAAAAATCCCTCATCATCTCACATCTCGAAGCGCCAAACCCCGAAATGATGATAAGTACCTTTTAAGCTAAGCCTATGGTCCTAGCACCCGGTCACGTCAAGCGAGCCTGGTAATGGAGGCATCCCTCTTCTAACATCAAATACCATCTCGACCGTTCCTCTAGAGGACACGCAGTGTACATCCGTGCTTCCGCGGTTTGGTCAATTGGGATTTTGAGGAAAATTGTATCGTGAACCCCCGGTGCCAAAAATCCTGAAAGAATCGGGATCATCCATCTAAAGGACACACAACGCAATAGCTGAGCCACGAGTGGGTCCCTTCAGGGTTTTCATGATGAATGTGTCGAGGTCATCTCAGTCGTTCATCCATCAGCAAGGCTCGGGCACATTTAATTTAAAGAGGGCGCAGATATGGACGGTCGTGATCCAAGAACTCAAATTCATGGACAAGGTCTAATTCTGCACCCCCTCCATCATTCTGGATTTAACGAGAGGAAGGGGGTCTGTAATCGTAGATAATGTATGAGCACATCTGGATGTCCCAAGTCTAGGTGCTTAGATATATGGTCTGTATTGAATTTCGGACCCCCCCATCGGTTCTGCCTTTAATGGAGGGGGGGGGTCCAGAATGGAATTTCACTCTAGCGGGCCCCCCTTCCTGTCATGTCCCTGTCCGAGTTGTCCTCCCCTTTTCCACCTATTCTCCACCTACCGCTACCTTCTTCCCCTGTCATCTGTCCAACTTCCCTCTTTCCATCCACATGGCCCCTCCTCAGCTCATCGCCCTCTCGTCTCCTGCCATGTGTCCCTCTCACTCCCAATCATCCTTACCTGTATTATCATTCCTTTTACTCTGTTTCCACCTGTACCCCCGCACTCCACACACCTTCCTCCTCTTTCCTTTTCAAACTATGTGGCATTCCTCAGCTTATGTCACAGCTCTCATTTCCTCTCCATCGCCTCCACTGTGTTGATTCCATCGCTCCCATCATACCCTTTTTCACATCCACCATAGGGGTCCCTCATAGTAGTCCAGCGAAGTAGCATCCAAAGAGAGACTATTCAGCTAATCCAGGTGGCGCCATTAGGAGACCTCCACGTCCCAAAAGGTAGGGTTGACTGAGGTTGTCCCCAATCCCAAGAAAGCATTTATTGTGGTTGTTGTTGGTGGTTGAGCATCATCTCTGCCATAAAAATAAAGTCCAGCAAAGGACTAAAGCTGGTCGATTCATCTATAGCAGGACAGTCTGAAATATGATAGTGTCTGTCTTGGGTGCACGATCGACCAGAGTCTATATGCACAGACTATCAAAAGACATGCAGACGCAATTTTTTTAATACAATCTTATTTTTGTTGTTGTTGTTGTTTTGAGTATATGTAGGTGTTTTCGCCATTTTTGTAAGCATCGATGGTTGAGAAAGGCTCCTGATTGTAAAACAATTTAACGAAGTACTGGTTATTCTGGTTGTGTATTAACATCTGAGACTTCTTTCCTTATGAATGTCATCTTCTTTCCACGTCTTTGTTCATATTGTATTAGAACAACTCGGAATTGGAGGAGCCAGTCGAGTTGTGATTGTTATAGGATGATGTAGGTTGGATCATTGTAGCAGTCGCATTGTTTCTAATTGGCCTCTATGTTTTTATTAGAATTGAATGACTTGGAATTGGAGGATCGAGTCAAGTCACAGCTTCAGTTACCCAAAAATTTGAACCAAGAGGATCTTGCATTTAGAGTTTTTCTTCTACAAATTGTTGAAAGGCCCATTGTCCAAGGTAGTTTTGCTCACTCCTCTCACCAAGTATTCCACCTGCCCATTTTACAATCAATATACTGACTGAAGTTAGTGTTACATGTCAAAATTACTCAAATGGATAAGTGTCGCATGTTCCTCTCAATTGTCATAAGTGTCGCATCTTCTTTACAACTTTTGCAAGTGTCGCAAGTTGGTCACAAGTATCGCAAACGATGTTCGAGCATACTGTCATGTCGGCGATACTAAAGAGACACTTAAAACATCTCATGTACTTGATTTGAAGTAGAAGAACTGGTTAACTGAAGACAAGGAACTCTTAACACCTGAAGAGAGCTCTGAAACAAAGGTTTTAAGGGGGAGCGCTCCCCTATATCAGCCTTAGGAGCGTTGGCGCTCCCCTACAAGGCATCAGGGAGCGTTATAACGCTCCCCTGCCCTTCACAAGGAGTGCTACTCACTTTTGAAGTGCTGGCACTTCCCTTAAGCTTCTCAGGGAGCGCTACAGCACTCTGATGCCTCTTCTAACGGAGCGTTACCTAATCTGAGGCAGTAGTTGGCCCGTTGAGGAGAATAAGGGGAGGATATTTTAATATTAGGAGACAGTTGTATTCGAATTATTGGTTTCATCAAGAGATCCCTGATCTAAGGAGGAAGTTCCCAAATTGTTCTAAAGATAACTTGAGAGGTTAAGCTCCTCTTAACCTATATAAGCAGGCTCTATGATGGTGGAAAGGAGGAGGAACTGCTAAGAATGAAACCTATGATCTCATAGGAAACACACAGTCAGCCAAAGGAGAGTGATCAGTGAAGTTGTTGTTATCCAGGTTGTGGATATTTCAGGCAAGGGTTAGATGAAGGGGACTTGACAAAGCTGTCGCATTAGCATCTACGATTGTAAGCACTACTATCGTTATTCTCATAAATATGACACGCTTGGCTTGTTTCTTTCTAGTTTGTGTCTGATGTTACATGAACTTATCATTGATAGATAGATCTATTTTCAAGCTAATATCAATAGAGTAGGAGGTGGTCGTATCTTGTTTTGTCCACAGGATCCAGCGAGGAGCAAAGGATCGGAGTGCAACTCGGAGCGTCCAGGGACAAACGCCGATAAAGAGGTACTTATGTCATATTCCCTTCTCATATGTTAGTTTGGATAGATTTGAAAGGAATTCAATGTCCACGTTAAGCATTTTCTGTCTTAGAGTTAGGGTCAAGCTCTTTGAGGCGATCTACCTGTCCGTAGGGAGATTTTCCCACAACAGAAACTGGCGACCATACTGGGGAGATAGCCTCAAATCGAAACTTCTTGTTTTTATTTCTCCTCATTGACCTAGTTCTACCCCTTGATTGTTTCAGACCTAGGTCACTCCTCTTTTGATTGGTTTCATGAGATGATTGTCTCCCTACCCCATCATACTCAGCATAGTTGTCGAAATTGATTTGCAATTTTTTGAATTTTTTGACATTTCTGGGAGTTTTTGAACCTGGCGCCCCTGTCCCAGTGCTAATAGAGCGCCAGCGCTCCATAATAGCTTTTCATAGAGTTCTATAACGCTCCTTTCCTTTGGCAATAAAGTGCCAACCTATTTTTGGCCAACAGACCTTCCAGAACTGCCTTTCTCAGGGTTTGCCTCTGTGTCTCTCTTGCTGAGTAACCTTGTGAGTCAATGCTCCTTCTCTTCCAGCCTTGGCATCCGTATTTTGCTTGAAGAACAAACATCTTACTGTTTGGATTTTGTAGCCTTCTTCACTATTGTTATTGAGTTTTTCTGTTGAGTGAAGTTTGAAACCCATGCATTGTTTTTCTCTCTTCATCAACTGAGTAAAAAAAACCTGGTGAAGGTCATCAAAGGTCTACAGACCTCTTCATATTGATTGTAGTCAAGATCATTGTTCTTCAATTTTTTCTTTTGGGTGGGAAGTTTGTTTTCTCTTTGATTGTTTCTTTTGTTTCGCTTTTCATTTTGATTGAAACGAAAGGGTGTATTGTTTGTTTGACTTTTTCTTATGCTAGTTTGATTTTCATTCATACAAAAAGATAATTAGCAAGATGAGAATTGTGTTGAATTGATCACTATTCATATGCAAACAATAAAAGGCATCTTCATGATTGATTGTGCATGTTAGAAGGCATCTCAAAATTTTTAGCATTACATCAGTATTTGATTGAGAAAAAGAATCATTTGAGGGAATTCCTTATTTGTGCTTGTTAGTGAAAAGAACTATCTCTCTCTCCCTTAGATAGATGTTCATCGAAAAGAAATGACTTCTTATCATATTTTATGCATTTTTGGGACTGAGTCACAATTCCATCCGTTTCACTTCCATGCACCCCTTTTGCATAAAGAACAACCATAAAATCAACTCTAATTAAAAATTATTTAGAACTTTTTCTTTTCTAGGATCCTCCACCAACAGTAGAATAGGCTTAGTACTTTGGATTAGGGCTGTGAGCATAACTCTCCAAAGTTTCCAAAACAAACAGTAGCATCCTAAGTTAGGGAGATTCAAATCCAATTATCGTATAAGTCTGCCTGGGATCCCCCTCTCACACAGGGGTTACGCACGAGGTCGCATTCGGGTGAGCTACGAGGACTAACCCTTCATGGTTTAACTGATTGTGGTGGTCAGATCGTATTATGGGGATCACTTCAAAGTAAATCCACAATTACTGCGTGGAAGCCTTGTAGTTAATTTCGGGCTCGATACCCTGCCCGTATGTTCGGATCGGACTGTTGACTGTTCCCACCCAGGGGCTAGTTGTGAATTGGTAACCTTAGTGGCCATAATCTTTAGGGTCTTACACAAGGTGATGGTGACGGGAAGTCTCACTGTACCTGGAGCAGACATTGGTCAAACTCACTCGGGCTCCTTGGAGGGTAAATCCATAATGACTGCGTGGAAGCTTGCACCAAGGCGTAAGTCCGTTAAGTAGGTCGCCATTGTAACTGTTCCACCCTATCCCCACCCCTTTTGGACTTGATCACGCGACGTTGGATTTCATCACCAACTAGTACGGTCATCAAAAGAAGGTCTTGTTTTCTTGGTTTTGATTCTTAGATTTTTTAGCGTGTGTTGTTTCTTTTCGGTAGTTGGCCATAGATTTATTTCACCGACTCTTTTTTGCCAACATCGACCCTCCACACCGCTCGCAGAGGCTACAGGGACTTCCTCCAGAAAATATGGAAGGGGACACCCCATTACCCTCTCATTCTATGGAGGAATCTCCTCAACGGAGCGAGGTTCAAAATACTACAACTTCCTAGGAAGAAGTTCCCACTTCTTTAGAGAATTTTCGAATTGTTTCAGAATCCTCGGAAGCTTACCGCATTTCAGAGGGATATGAACAACGTATCCTCCACCTAAATTATGCTGGAGAATTTGTTGTCATCAATCCTTCTGAAATTCTGGTTGGGTCTTCTCAAAACCCTTTAGCCGATGACCCTTTTTGGACCGCAGACATTGTTCGAAGTCCACCGTGCTTGGTGCGAGATATTTATGGAACTGGAGAAGGTGTCGACGTACCTTTTTCCTACACTGTACCTCCAAATCACTTTATCGGTACCACCACTTTTATAGCTACACCACCCATTGGTCTGAACATACCATCCATTGATCCAAGGTCTACTATTCCCCTCCAGACGGCCCATTCTACAATGGTCCCGCACATTCCGACTATCCCCGCCGGTAACGCAGTGGTTACTTAAGCTGCGATTGGCACACCTATAACACCAAGACCTACACTCCCTTTTGGATTTAGAGCACTGAATGCTTCCGCTGCTACCACTGCCCAAACTACTACCCAAGTCATACCGGGAAGTTCCATACCTATCCAACAACTCGGAGGGACCAGTCTTGGTGGTCCTAATCTGCTCGGCGGTACTGGTCAATATTTTACATCTGGTTCTCAAATCCTGGGATATCTACCTCAAGCTGGGGGGGCATCCTCCCACCAGAGGACAAATTCCATTCAGGGGGCACCCTCATGCTGGGGGGCAACCTCAAGTTGGAGTCCATCATCAACCACACGGTCAAAATGTGTCCACCGCGCCCAATCTGTGGAACGTCCTTTTCCAAGGAAACCCACAGTTCTCGGCAGGAAAAAATGCCCAGACTCCGCAACAGCCCCCTTATGGACAAATGCCAAACCCACCCTATAACCCACAAAACCCATCTGGTTATCCTCCGCTCACACATACTTCTCAAAACACCTCAAATGTTGTGTACCTTGGCCAAAACCAACCTCAAATGAGAGGGCCCTCAAGTTATAATTATCCACATAACCCAGCAATGGGCCCCACTGATGTCCCTCTTCCACACCAACATTACCCACAGGTTAACCGACGACTACCCTTTCTAGCTACCCTATATCTTCCAGACTTGTCTCGGTTAACAAATGATCCTATTTATCATTCTCCGGTTTGGCTAGCTATTCCAGCTAAACTTCCTTCTGATATCCCAAAATTCGATGGAAAGTCCAGAGAAGACCTGAACAACCACATGATGACCTTCCATTTGTGGTTTTCATCCAACTCCCTCATGGATGATTCGATTCATTTGCGTCTTTTCTAATGAACGCTTACGGGTTCCACAGCGAAATGGTATATTGAATTACCATGCACATCTTTTCACGATTTCAACTCCCTCGCCATGTCCTTTCTCACACACTTCCAACTACCCATTCGGTACGAGACGGGTACTGAACTATTAACCTCCCTTCGTCAGACGACTTCCGTACACATCTCCAATCATATCCATGAATGGAGACGACGACGAAGGCTAATCAAAGCGGTCATTCATGACCAATTGTTAGCAGAATGGTTCACTAAATCGTTGTTACCCCAGATTGCTCGTGACGTTTCCATGGGTGGTGTAGTCACTGAGGAAGAAGCCATTGCCCGAGCTCAGTACTTCGACTTAGTCTATTCACAATCTGGTACTCTCTACGAGTTGATACCGAACGCTACCCTTGCCACTAACAATCCATCCAAACCATCGTCTGCTTCCCACGCGGTTGGAGTTATTGGCTCTGTCAAAACCCAATCTAGTACCCAGTCTACTGGAACGATCCAGCGGCCCGCTTCAACGACTGTCCCAGTTCGACTACAGCCTCTTCTACCCCCCCTCAAACTCAGGTCTCTGATGTGAACGCATTCCAATCAACCCCTTCACAACAACTTGGGGGCAAGAAGAAAGCGAGAAACAAACCAAAGAAGAACAATAACAACGAACAACCCAAAACCCAACCGTAAACTCCTGTTGCTGGAAAAAAACCACAATGAAAACCAAAATTCCCATGTCTCATTTGTGGTGATGATCACTACACTCAAGAGTTTCCACATCGCGATGAAGTGGCCAAACTTTTCAAAGGAAATTCACAACCCACTGTGCTCACTCAACCTTTTCCGCAGCAGCAATCTTTGGTTGCACAAACCCCCACGTCGGGGGGAAGTTCCAATCAACCCCATGATGAGGCCTCGACAAGTGCCCACATTTACATGCTTAATGGACTTAATCTAACCACTCGCTCTGTGACATATGACATGCCAGTTAAACCTGATAAACCAAAGACTGCTAACGGTTCTTCACCAGACCTGTTACCATTCTCTGTTAATCCTCCATCTGTCAACCCTCCATCCGGGCCACTCCAGATTGAGAAACCTTCTTTTGACTCCATCTTACGCCCTCCTAAGAGCACCATCCATAAATCTACCTTCAATCCTAATTCATGGGCTTCCCAAAACTACAACATTGTAGAAGATTTGGCCCAAGCCCCGTGTGCTATGTCCGCCTTGGAAGTTCTACAACACTTCCCCAGGCAACGTAGAATGCTCTTAGCCTTTATCGGTGCTTTTGATCCTGAGTCATCAAATAACCTCACGTTTAACCTGGACGATCATCAACCGCGACTCTCCCACCAGCTAGCTTTCCAAATTGATGTTGTTGTTCACAATCAAAAAATCCACCGGACTATCCTAGATGAGGGAGCCTCTACCTGTGTCATGTCTCTAGCCTGTTGGAAAGGCTTGAAATCACCTGCCCTTAACAAATCCACTACCATGTTACGCGCCTTCGACGGACGAGGTTTCCATACTCATGGATTATTACAATCCTTAGCCGTTCAGTTGGGTGGAAAAACTATTACCATTGACGTCGAGGTGGTCGATGCTCCCCTCGATTACAACCTACTACTTGGAAGAAGTTGGTTCTATGCTATGACTACCGTCGCCTCGTCGGTGTTTCGATGTGTACAATTCCCCCATCAAGGAAAAATTGTTACCATCGATCAGCTTGATTTCTGCACACCCGACGCTCACATCCCTGCTACCAACAACATTCTCTTTTTGGGAGACCACCCGGTTACGTATGAAAACGTTGGTGTTGGATCATTGAAAGATTCTAGCCTCATGGGTACTTTCCCTACACCACTTCCACCTACTGCACATCATATTGCCTCCGTCAATATGATCTCAACTATGCCTTATCATTCCTTGGAATCATCTGACCCTTGGGTTGCACCTAGTCCTTTGGAATTCAATGTGCTCGGTGACACTATGCCACTGAGCCCAGTCGAGGCCAAATATGTAGCTATTCAATATGCCTCTCCCTCTTCGAATACTTCAGATTCATTAGCACTCGATGCTTACTCGGTGCCCTCGTGGTTGGATTCCCTGTCATCTGTCGTTGATTACATTTCCCAAATTTTTCCCTCGGATGAATATATTATGGAAATACTGAGCATTGACGATCTACCCTGGGACAACAACCACCATCGATCCTCTTTTCTTCCACCTTTGGAAGGAATTCACCAAGACATACGCTCTGTCTTCCCTTCCGATGTTACCGATGCTCCACAATCTCCTATCCCCACACAAGATACTCTCTCTGAGGGGAACATGGGTAACATATCTACCACGATCATGATTGACATTTCAATCAAAGAAGGTGTCGTGGAAAACATTAACCTTGGCGCTAATTGCACACCCGACGAAGTGGTTTATTACACTGCTTTGTTCAAGGAATTATGCGATGTCTTCGCATGGAGCTACGAGGAAATGACAGGGATCGACCCTTCAATCGTCGTACACGAAATTAAAACCTACCCTGACGCGAAACCGGTTCGACAAAATCTTCGCCTGGTTCATCCCAAGAAAATCGCAGCTATAAAGGGAGAAGTTGAAAAACTTCTAAAATCTGGCTTCATCTATCCCGTCCCTTTAACCGAATGGGTCTCCAACCTTGTTCTGGTTGCTAAGAAACAAGGGACCATCCGTGTTTGTGTTGACTATCGATATCTCAACAAATCTTGTCCCAAGGACAACTACCCTACGTCCTTCATCGATCAAATCATCGATAATTGCACAGGGAGCGTAATCTTCTCTTTCATGGATGGTTTTTCTGGATATAACCAGATTGAAATCTTACCCATTGATCAACATAAGACAGCCTTCATCTGCCCTTGGGGTACTTTAGCCTACCGAAAGCTACCTTTTGGCCTTGAAAATGCTGGTGCTACTTTCCAGTGAGCCATGTCGTACGCTTTCCACGACATCAAGCATATAGCAAAACCTTACCTCGACGATCTACCTGCCCATTCATCCAATCGATCTGATCACATCAATCACTTGTGGGCAATTTTTCTTCGATGTCGATTCTATCATATTTGTCTGAACCTACACAAATGCATTTTTGCTGTCGAATCCGGTCGACTCCTCGGTTTCATTGTCTCCAAATACAAGATCAGGGTGGATCTCTTAAAAATCAAGGCCATCCTAGCCTTACCCCCACCTACTAATTTAAACCAACTCCAAAGTTTGCAAGGAAAAGCAAACTTTCTTCGTCGTTTCATCTGCAACTATGCCGAGATCACTAAAGGATTTATGCAATTACTGCAAAAGAATGTCCCTTTCATCTAGGATGATGCTACTCAACGATCATTCGACGCTCTCAAGCACACTTTGACCCACACTCCTTTGTTACATCCTCCTGAATATACAAAGGATTATATCCTTTACTTGGCCGCTTCTACTTCCACCATTGCGATGGTTTTAGTCCAAGAAGACCCCAATGACGAAGAACATGTGATTTATTATTTGAGAAAGAGTTTATCTGGACCTGAACTCAGATATTCACATGTTGAGAAATTGGATTTGGCATCCGTCATCGTTGTCCAAAGGTTCCGCCACTACATCTTATTACGCACCACCACAATAATCACAGACTCCAACCCTATGTACCACGTCCTGACACATCAAGTACTTGGGGGAAAATATTCAAAATGGATCGTTATTCTGCAAGAATTCGATCTTGAGTTTACGAAGGCTAAAGCCAAAAAATCCCTGGTGTTTTTCGAGCTCATCTATGTTCTCCACCATGCCGATGAAAGCATTGAACCTAGAGATTCTCTCCCTGACGAATCTCTCTTCCTCATCAGCACCTCTGATCCTTGGTATGGAGACATTCTCCTCTACCTTCAAACCCAACGTTTTCAGCCCAACATCTCTCGCGAAGAGCGTCGATGCATTCGTCACCACTCTCACTATTATATCATCCTCGGTGACACTTTGTATCGCCGTGGTATTGACACCATCCTTCAGCAATGTCTGATTCATGAGGAGGCTGAACGCATTTTGAATGATTGTCACTTTGGTGCCTGTGGAGGTCACCTTTCTGGGATGGCCACAGCCTAAAAAATCCTACGTGCCAGCTTCTTTTGGCCCTCGATTTTCAAAGATTGCATTGAGGCCGTCAAAAAATGCCCACCCTGCCAAATATTCAACAAGAAGGCACGCACCCACCCTACCACGGTGCACCCTATTATCGCCATCGGCCCCTTCACCAAATGGGGTATCGATTTCATTCAGTGTAAGCCTACCTCAGCCAGGGGGTATGGTTAAATCATCATCACCATCGATTACTTCACAAAATGGGTTGAGGCTATGCCTACCTTCCTGAATGATGGTTGTACTACAACTCTATTCCTCTTCAACCACATCATAATTCGTTTTGGTGTACCACGTGCCATTGTCAGTGACCATGGTGCACACTTCAAAAACCAGATGATGAGCGAGTTACATGTCAAATTGGGTTTTCGCCATGAAAACTCATCCCCCTACTACCCTCAAGCGAACGGACAAGTTGAGGCTATCAACAAAGTCCTAAAAACCATGATCTAATGCATGGTAGGGGAAAACAAAACATTGTGGCATTTACAACTGTTCTCTGCTCTCTGGGCCTATCGCACTTCTATGAAAACTTCAACTGGATTTACTCCTTTCTAGTTGGTCTATGGCATTGAAGTCGTCCTACCAATCGAGTGTGAGATTCCATCACTCAAACTTAAAGTAGAACTCCTGCCCCATACTTCTGCTAAAGAAGAACGATTCTTGTATCTATCCAAATTGGATGAAAAACGTCGCGATGTTGCTCTCACCAATGAGGCACATCAGAAACGAATTAAGAGTCAATATGACAAATCCATCCACCCGTGGACTTTTACAGAAGGAGACTTAGTCCTCGTTTACGACCAAGCTCACGATAAATTGGGGACAGGAAAGTTAGAACCTATGTGGCATGGTCCTTACATCATGAAGTGTGTTCTACATAGAGATGCCTACGAATTAGTTGACCGTGATGGAATTTCCCTGGGGGAGCCCCGAAACGGGCTTTACCTTAAAAAGTACTATGCTTTGATCACCTAGCATCTGTAATTTGTACATTATTGTATTTTAGTTTGGTGTGTTTATTTCTTTCGCTTGCTCGAGTCTTACCTTTGCCACTCATGACTGTGCCTGTGTTTTCATGCGCAGATGGCATCTTCCTTTCCTATCTTTTTTGCGTTCGCAGATGGCACTAGCCGACATACCCGAAACATTGCTTCGGTAGCTTGGGATATCTACCAATTTGATGAGGTGGTGAGTTCAGGAGGTATCTGCTTAGGACCAGCAACCAACAATATGGCAGAATATCACGCTGTCATTGGATTATTGACCCAAGCCTCCTCCCTAGGTATCTCTCGTATCATTATTTACTTAGACTCCCAACTCGTGGTTTATCAAATCAACCGTATCTACGCTATCCGTAGTCCTATCCTGCTACGTCTACACTTACAAGTTCTCCGTCATGAACGAATGTTCGATTACATTGAATATAGACACATCCCAAGAGAACTTAATAGTGTTTCAGATTCATTAGCTAATTATATCATGGATCGGTATCTTTCCCACATATAAGATTCAAGGAAATCAAAACTATACATTACATGTAGATTAAAACACATCACATACATCATCATGTACAAATCATTGGCATTGTAAAACTCGAAACTGTATATATGTATATATATATATATATATATATATGGTGTGACTGAAATGTTTGTATTACATCAAAAAGTATGTAGAAGAGAAAAATATTGGATCTTTCCACCCATACAACGTCGCCCGACAAGGCATACAAAATATAATCAATGGAGAGACTCTAATCTCCCCGCACTACATTGTGCTGCGAATAACACATCATCACACACACTAAGCGCCTCAATAGGGAATTGATATTCTATGGTACTCCCACAGTGTGCCTCTGTAGATGTAAAGGCACTTCCCCCCTCCGCAGAGGAGGGATGCCCATCGTAAGGCCTTGAAGGTTTCTCTCAACCTCCCGGAGACCTACTGTTGGTACTGTCGGATCTGCTGCTATTGGGACGCCTCTGTGACGTCCTGGTACCGGTATATCAGTCGGGCGCACTTCTCCCTTCTCTGCATGTTGGAAACAATACATCTGTTAAAACTCTTTTACATACCCAAATATATATATATATACATTAAAAACTCAAAAACAAAAACTAGACAAGGTATGGCTCAATCTCTTACCCGACACATCCCAGTCTTCCCCCGCGGGAAAAATCAAATCCATGCTCCCACGGAATCTACCTCAGCATAAGGGAAGTCCTCTATCCAGAGGTATTGTTGTCTCAGCCAGGCAAAGAAATCGCCAGTGAAATGGAACTCTGACTCCGATACTAGCCTTGGAGACAGACTAGTCCACCTCTCCATCCTTGGTTCATCCACTGGTCGCACCGCCAGCGCTATCTAAGGCTGCATCTGGGGGATGCACTCCAAAAAAAATGAGACCAAAAATGAGCCATAGCCAAACTGCTTCTGCCCAGTCCTGCACCGTGAAAGTTGTTCCTTCACATTTTGAAGGAACCCTGCACTCCAGTTGAATAGTGTTGGTTCCAAACACTGAACACCGTAAGCCACCTGCGATCTTGATGCCAAATGCGCACTCGTACTGTCGGTCAGGCTCGTGATAGAAAACAGTATAGACCAGAGGGGCAGCTCTCGAATATCCTTGATAGGGATTCTACCCCCTACCAGCCTTGCTCCTGGGATACAGTGGCGTGCCAGATACACGTCCACTTGCTCGGGTAGCGCCCTCTGCCCATTGAAAGATATGGGGACCCCTCTTTTCAAGAGGCCAGTCAGAAAGTACACATCCTCTAACTCAATGGTTAAAATTTGCGTGCCGATACGGAATCCTTGTTCTACAACATCCCAAAGGCCAATCATATGCTCGAGCAATAAGATCTCTCTCTTCATTTTTTGCAACTTGAAGAATTTGAGAAAACCACAAGCTCGCAAGGCGGCCCATGTATGAGGAATCCGCAAGGAAGATAAGTCATCCATCTCATGTTCTCTTTCCTTCCATTCAATCATGATTGCCAAAGTTACCTACAAAACAAAAAGAAATAAAAAAAATCATTATTTCCACGTTTTGGCAATTTTGGTAATTTTTAAAAGCAATTTAAAACATGAAATAAGATGCCCACATCATCTAAAAGTAACCACACACTCTTTATAACCACCACGCCCTCTCATAAGCATTTAACATTCATCAAACAATGATAAAAACGTTTTAAAAATTCAAAATGACTTTGGGGGCTGCGTGGGCACTTGGGAAGATTTTCTTATGGATTCCTTGCTAAAAAATGACCTATCTAATTGACTACTAGGGCGTTGGCATCTTAGCCATCCTTTCCTACAAC